>JAWZYT010002721.1:0-67236 GCA_034508575.1 Petrolisthes manimaculis
CTCTTCTCTTTCTTGTCTTCTCCTTCCACCCTTCCTCCGATTTTCTTTTCCCTCTCCCCATCTCCTTATTCTTTCATTAGCCTCTCCTATTATCGCCCCCTCCCTCTTCCCCTTCTATCCTCTCATTTTTCCCTCGTTTATCATCTGTTGCGTCTTTCTCCCCCCTTCCTTCTTTTATTGCTAATTACTTTCCCTTCCTTGTCTTGTCTCTTTCTTCTTCTAATTCTTTTTTTTAATTCTTACTAGTTCATAATAATTTATGTCTCTTTCGTTTAGTTGCATTTATTTATTTTATTTTTATCACTTAAGGACCTCATGCAGTGATGTAGTCAGACAATTATTGGAGGTTAATGAGTCCTTCAAATATGGCCACGAAACACACACACACACACACCTATAGGGAAGGAGATTGTGTCGTGGTATAGTCAGGAGGAATCAGAAGCCTCCAACTCTCTCATACACCATCACACGGTCATTAATTATTTGCAATGGTTCTTCTTCATCTTTTATTTTTTTTAGGACAATTAGTTATTCATAGTTTTATTTTTCGTCGTATTCATTGTATCCTTTTTTCTTGGTCGATAATCTTTGGAAAATTGCCCTTTTTTTCCTCTCTCTCTCTCTCTCTCTCTCTCTCTCTCTCTCTCTCTCTCTCTCTCTCTCTCTCTCTCTCTTCTCTCTCTCTCTCTCTCTCTCTCTCTCTCTCCTCTCTCTCTCCTCTCTCTCTCTCTCTCTCTCTCTCTCTCTCTCTCTCTCTCTCTCTCTCTCTCTCTCTCTCTCTCTGTTCTGCAGTTGTCCAGATGTCGTCATTCCCATTTTTTATTGATTTTTTTTTATGTTCGTACGTTGTAATTATAAATTCAGTCCCAGACTCTCACCATTCCCTCCTCCCCTCCCTCCCTCATTCCCTCACTCACTCCCTCACTCCCTTATCTCGCTACACATTTTCCCACACGTTTCTCATTTCCTAATTTATCTCTCATCTATGATTCCTACACTGAACCCACCTCTTAATCCCTGAACCCACCTCTTATTAATCCCTGAACCCACCTCTTAATCCCTGAACCCACCTCTTAATCCCTGAACCTAAATCTTAAATCTTAATCCCTGAATGTACCTCATATAATCCCTGAACCCACCTCTTAAACCCTGAACCCACCTCTTAATCCCTGACTGCATCCTTCTTTCTATCTTTCACCTCAGACGAGACTAAAACATAATTCCTGACGACCTGTGGTCACATTTTACATCCTATTATTATTCATCTCATACAAATACCTATATAGACACAGCTAGTTCTCTCTCTCTCTCTCTCCTCTCTCTCTCTCTCTCTCTCTCTCTCTCTCTCTCTCTCTGTAAAAATAATAATATTCTTCAATCGCCATAGACACACCCTCATGCTTACTTACCTTACCCACACCTGTCATGCCTGCTTACCTTTACATCTGTCATTCCTGCTTACCTTACCTTACATTAGTCATTCCTGCTTACCTTACCTTACACTTATCATGCCTACTTACCCACTTGCCATTACTACATCCTTATCATTAATATCTAGTTTTGCAAGAGGTTATTCCATTCCTTCGTTACTTACTTCATCTCTTCATCACTCAATACACACATGCTTAAGGGGAGAGTCTACCTCACTCATCCTGTTACTTCCTTAACCTTGCATATATCCTATCCCATACCTCATTCTGTTACTCACTCTTGCCTATCCTATCCTATCCCATCCTCACTCATCCTGTTACTACTCACCCTTGCCTATCCTATCCTATCCCATCCTCACTCATCCTGTTACTACTCACCCTTGCCTATCCTATCCTATCCCTGCCCTCAAACCCATCCCTTGCTCTTCATCCCATTTCTTATTCTTCTCTACTTCACTCATCCCCTTGCCTTACCTACGACTATCCTTGTTTTAGCCACTCCTGCCTCATTTACCTGCTTCACCCACCCCTGCCCCACCCACCCCTGCCTACCTCATTACCGCGCCCCGTCCCCCCGCAGACTATGGGAAAATCGAACAGGTGGCAGACCGACTCCTTGCCCGAGGCCGTAAGATGGAGCCCAACCAGCGCGCAACTTCCAATAGGATTTTCGCCTCTAATCCGTCCCTTCCTTGGGTTCATTTGTGGTGTGGAGTGGACCAAGGGATGGGTTCTAAAAGCGCGCTGGGAGAATCTTTCATTATTTCATCACCGGCCTGTCCTCTACCAACCCCGAGGCACTCCCGAAGGAAAAAAAAAAGAAAGGTGAAGGGAGAAGACTGCTGGCTGCATCCAACACTTTGTAGCTTTACGCCTCCCGCTCATTTCCTCGTTACACATCGCTCGCGTCATCCCTCTGCGGCCCTGGTGGTGAAGGGGAGGACAACAAACCACATCCAGTATTGTTATTATTATTATTATTATTATTCCAAATTTCTCCATGGAATATTTAGGGAAATGGTCTCCGCTTTCCCTTCTCACGGATTTTACGCTCTACTTGTTATAATTTATAGTGACCTCACATAAACATTAATCTTTCTTTCTTTTTTCATGAAGCTTTGTATTCTGGCGTGATCGAATTTACTTTACCTGATCCGATTTGATGAAACCCCGAGCTAACTATAAGTAATATAATCGATTAAAAACTTTTGTATTCTTTTTTTATTACGTACAGTCCCACCACAACACTCGGAATCGATACAACCAAACGCTAATAAATTCAATGACATGATTGTGTACAGTATTTGATAAAAGAGATTAATTGCCTTTAGGAATGGTGGAATCTAATGTAATCTAAAATCTGAATGGTGTGATTTTTTGTTAAGGACCCTGTGATCGTCTATGAAAGTTGGAGTCTTCTGATTCCTCCTGACTATGCCACGAAACAATCTCCTTCCATATAGGTGTGTGTGTTTCGTGGCCATATTTGAAGGACTCATTTATCTACAATTTCTGACTATATACATCAACTTGTGTGTACCCTGGGAACAAACAACAACAACAAAAACACTCATAGCTACTTTATCCTTGGCCTACCTATATATACAGAACTCATCGCTTCAATCAACCCCAAAGATTCCCGACTACTGTTTATTTTTTGGTTTCTCTCTCTCTTTCAGTCGTTCTCCTCGGGGTGATTATTTTCTTTGGGGTGATTTTTTTCGTGTGCGTGAGGTTCAATCCGCGTGTGATTGGATCTGAACGTGTCTGAGATGAGCGCCACTGTTCCATTTCGTATCATTATTTTTATTTTTTTAGTGGACGCTGACGGCACACAAAAAATTATAAATCACACGTCATGGACAAGAAGCTTCACACCATCCAAACACACACACACACACACACACACACACACACACACACACACACACACACACACACACACACACACACACACACACACACACACAGTCGACTCCCTCTGTCCCTATTCTTTCTGTACAGTCATATTCTAAAATCATGTCCGGTGTCACTGTAGACGTCACTGTTATCGCTTGTTGTGTGTGTGTGTGTGTGTGTGTGTGTGTGTGTGTGTGTGTGTGTGTGTGTAATGCGGATAGTTCTCATCATACACACATACATGACTGTGGAGTATAAATCATAAGTCAATCTATAGAGTTTCCACCAAATTCATCCTTGTTACGTGAGAAGTCTAAACAAACCTCCACTATCAAGTCATGTGATTACAGTGAACTCTAAAGTGGTATAACGAATGGATACGACTTAAGAATTTGACTGTACACCTGTTTCATTTATCCTACAGTTACACCTACACTATACAACCTTCCTATTTCACCTTCCTACGGTCCACACCTACACAGTACACTCGATAAACAATATAGGTCAGTCTTCTTCAAAAACCTACTTTCATCATTATTCTCCTTGACCTTATATACACCTACACCTTACGACCTACTTTTAACAGCTTCCTTCAGTTTACACCTATAGTTACTTCCTCTCCATTATTCATATCAGTCTCCCTCATCAACTTACATCCACGTTGACACCCATAATTATATCCTACTTGCATTATTTACATCTTTCATTCTGCATCTGTAATGAAAACTATTCCTTATATTATATACAACACACCTATAGATCAACGTTCTGTCATTACGTACAGACTCCCCAATATGTTTACATACACACACACACACACACACACACACACACACACACACCCTTGCTATGATACTCTTCGGAACAATCACCTACAACTTTTTACACTTACACCCGACTCCTATACACACCTGACTTTCCTCTTGTTCCATCTGTCCATCATTCTCGTTCATTTTCATTCTGTCCTGCAGCCACTTGTTATAACTCACATTTCTTTATCGTCTTTATAACTCAACAACAACCAACAACCAACCATCATTGCTCTCATTTCTTTATCGTCTTTATAACTCAACAACAACCAACAACCAACCATCATTGCTCTCATTTCTTTATCGTCTTTATAACTCAACAACAACCAACAACCAACCATCATTGCTCTCATTTCTTTATCGTCTTTATAACTCAACAACTACCAACAACCAACCATCATTGCTCTCATTTCTTTATCGTCTTTATAACTCAACAACTACCAACAACCAACCATCATTGCTCTCATTTCTTTATCGTCTTCATAACTCAACAACCAACAACCAACAACCATCATTGCTCTCATTTCTTTATCGTGTTCATAACTCACGACAAACAACCCAGCACTCGATTGTCTTGTATGAGTGAGTATGATTGGTTATAGTAGCGGTAGTGCAGAGTCACGCTGTTAATAGCTACTTGAACCCTTCATCACGAGAAGAAAACGACGTATTCTTAATTAGGAGGTTTATTATTGGTTGGTTTACGTTTGTACATACAGCTCCCTCTCATCATCTATCTAGCTTCAACCTTTTCCTTCAATTCCTTCAAACATGTACGTCTGTCGTTGGATGAAGTTTGGTTTGGTTTTACCTTCCTGAAAGTAAAAAAATATATATATGTAGATATGAAAATAGAACTGTCTGTCAGCAAAGGAAACATTTTGACTAAGTTTTGGTGCCAAAAGTAACAGAATAATTAGTTAAATTGAATGATTAAAGAAATATGCCCGTGAATATAATTAATATACACACAATCAACTGAAATATAGAATTACATTAATCAGCAATAGTCATACATAACTTTTTATCTCCTCATTTTCCTATGACAGTAAAGTATCCCTAGACGTTAAGTAAAACGTTTTGTGTAATAAATACTGTATGGTCACTAAAAACTGATTATGAACCATCAATGTAATTATTAAGTCATACTGTTTCACTTGTCTTACTCTTTTGTTTAATAAAGAAAATGACACGACACTTACCAAACCTTATGTGGTAAGAAATCCGTCAAGTTAGAACAAAAATCAGTACCACCATCTTTTATACTCTTTACTGTATAATAGACACGTTCAAATCTTAAGCAAAGAACCGTCAACACCACAAAAATATAACTTTTTAAGAATCATCATATTTTTCTTTATTTAATGGTATGTTATTTTTGATAGGGCCATTCTCTTGACCATCTATCGAAAGAAATCTGGATTACATAGAGAGAAAACACAGATGTCCGTGTGTTGTAATATCAGTGAGGTTTGTTTGAGGAGTAGCCAAGGTGATGGTAGGTGTGGGAACGGCTGGGACCTGTCACTAGTTTTTGTGGCCTGCTGGAAGTGGTGTTACACGGTAGTGGTGGTGACGCCTCTTCATCGTCTGTGTGTGTGTGTGTGTCTGTGTGTGTGTAGTCTTGCTGGTGTGGTAGTGATGCTTCCGTCGTCGTTGTTGTTGTTGTTGTGTTGGTGGTGGTGGTGAAGATTATTTGGTAGTTGTAGCAAAGACGAAGACAATGTTGTTGTGATGGTGGTAGCAATGACTGTAGGGTTGTGGGGTTGTGTGTGTGTGTCTTACTGCTGCGCCTTTTGTTTATCTAAATAAAATTCGAGTAACACTTTATTTTGTCCTCTGAGCTACCTACTCTGTCAGACATCCCCTTACCTACTGCCTACTCCCCTGCATACGGTCTCTCTTCACTTCCCCTGCCACTCATTCCTTACTAAAAAAATTCTACTTGACCATGTATCTCTCTTCATGCCCCTTACTATATATACCCACCCTTTGCCAACCCCACTTATCCCTTACAACTTGACCCTTTATCTCTCTTCATGCTCCCTACTATATATACCTGTACCCACTCTTTATCAACGCCCCTTCTCCCTTGTCCTGTCTCCCTGCTCTATATACCCACCCTTTGCCAACGCCCCTTCTCCCTTGTCCTGTCCTCCCTTGCTCGCTCACTGTCTCTTCCTTGGCCCCCCTGCCTCTCAGAAGGTATCGGGGGTTGTTCCCTGGTTTTGGCTCTGTCCACCATCTGTTCTCCCTTCTTCCTTCTTCCCTCTCATTGTCTGTCTTTGCTACTGACTATCAACTTGGCCCCGTCCCTCTCCTTGCCTCGTCCCTCTCCTTGCCTCGTCCCTCTCCTTGTCCCCGATCGCCTACTTTGGTTGCCTCCTGCCCAATCATCCCCTTACCTTCCCTCGCTTGAATGTTTGCCCTACCCTTGCTCCTCCTGCCCCTGATTGTACTCCTACTCCTTGTCCCTTGTCTCTCTGCCACTCCCCGATTTCTCCCAGACTGGTGAACCTCTCTCTATCTTTCTCTCTCTCTCTCTTTCTCTCTCTTTCTTTCTCTCTCTCTCTCTCTCATCCTCGTTATTATCAGCATTCCACTCTTTCTTTTGTTCTTCTCATTACCGTCTTTTTTCCTTCCTTCGCCCTCCGTGCAGAAGACGTCAGGAGGGAAGGGGACAATTCTAGGAAGCTTCTACCTGGCTCTCCTCCCCTCACCTTCTTCCCTAAACCACTTTTGTCACCTTATCAAGTTATACTAGATCCGGAGGGCATCTTTACTTTGGATAGTTTGATGAAGTAGTATTATCCAGGGAAAATATTGTTGCTACTTTATGTTGGTGTATTAATCTGGACCCCCCCCCCCAAAAAAAAATAAAAAAAATAATAATAATAATAATAATAATAATAATACTATAAAATTTGATCTTGTCGTATACTACCATTCGTAACACCAGATGAAATATGCAACACACTGGGTCATGTCAGTCTTCAGCCACCTGCAGTTTGTGTGTCTCGTGTTGGCTATTCACTGATTTCCTCTTTGGCCAAACTGAATGTCCTAATTTGGCTGGATACTTTTACTCTGTAGTCACTGTACATTATCCTGTATTAGTAATTATATGTTTGTATGAATAGTGTATAAGTATTAAGGAACATGAATATATGCCTTACCAGAGGTTATTAAAATTAACTAGGTTGACTGATTACCGTATTGATATAGATACACATTGTGGACACTTGCCTTGACTCCTGCCTTCATCCCCTCCGTCAGTTAACATCGCGTGATACAACAAATCATCTTATTTCTAGTGCTATGGAAAAAATAAACTACGATAAAAACATGAAACTTTTAATTGACTCTCTCTCTCTCTCTCTCTCTCTCTCTCTCTCTCTCTCTCTCTCTCTCTCTCTCTCTCTCTCTCTCTCTCTCTCTCTCTCTCTCTCAACGCATCACGTTTATCTTACAATCTCTTATCTTCTTTGTCCGCCTCCCTTGTTCTCTGGGCTGAAAGAAAACGGGTGGTGTTGCTAACTATACAGTCACCTGACGGCATCTCTCTCTCTCTCTCTCTCTCTCTCTCTCTCTCTCTCTCTCTTTACCTTGTTTGATAAAGAGAGAAAATATATATGAAACTTACTCTTAGGGTTTCTCTTTCTATTTTTGTTGTCTACTCTAGATATCTCCTCTTCATCCTCTACCTTCTCTTCCTCACCTCGTCTCTTCCACATTCTCCTCCTCCTCCTCTCCTCTTCTTCCTCACATTCTCATTCTCTTCCTCTTCTTCCTCACCTCGTCTTTCCCACATTCTCCTTCTCTTCTTTCTCACCTCTTCTCCACACCATCTACCCGTCCAGAACATCTATCCATCCATCAATCTAGGCCTGGCTCTTCATCTATCATTTGGGCTATCTGTTACGGTGGAGTTATCGCGGTCTATCAACTTGGCAGCATCCTGTGTATATGTTCCTATCTCTCCATCTACTTAGATATCTATCGCCTAAGTGGGGCAGAGTAGAGTTGGAGGGAGGGGTGAAGCCTGTTTACGGGGATGGAGGAGGAAGGAATAAAGGAAGGGAAAAGGAAGGGAAGGGACAATAAAACAAATGGGAGACATAAGAAAATGGACATAGAAGAAACTAAAACGAAAGAGGCGAACGAACATGAGGAAGGAAGTTAAAAGAAGGATGACACGGGAGAATTTCAACAGGGAAGTAAGTGCATGGGGTGGGAAAAATATATATTGATAAACAAGTAAAAATTATAAAAAAAAAAAAATTGGCCAGAAGTAAAAGATGTTGGGAAAGGAAGAGAGAAGGGAAGACGTACTGTATATAGGAGGTAAGTGATACAAGGAGGAAGGAAAGGAGAGTGAGACGGAGGGGATGAAGTTGCAAGGTAGGTAAGTACAGTAGAGATAGACTATGGGAACGTATAAGTAGGGAAAGAAAGGGATGAAAACTAAACTGAGTCAGGGAAGAAAAGGGATGAAAGAATATATTATTATGCACCAATTAAGAGAAGTATGAAAAAGAGTGAGTGAGATGGGTTAAAAGATCAGGAAGGAATGACGATCAGAGTATGAATATGTATCTTTGTAATTAAGGATGTGTAGAGGGAAATAATACGGTGAGGAAAGGAAAGGAAAGGAGGTTGGTAAAAAAGAGGTCGTGAAGGAAAGAGAGAGAAAACAGGAATCAGTAAAAGGAAGGAAGGAAGGAAGGGAAGAGGGAGAGAGTTTTTGGCAGTGTGATAGCAAGGGAATGTAGTGATGTTAGAGGGAGGGAAAGAGTGAAGGAAAACGGGAATAACGAAGGAAAGAGAAACAATTAGGAGGAGAAGAAGAAGGAGGAAGAAGAAATGGAAGATGATGAGTAAGGTGGAAGGAGAGAGGAGGGTACAGGAGAAGGGGGAGGGACGGGGGGATAAAGGGGGAGGGAGGGGCGGGGGGATAAAGGGGGAGGGAGGGGAAGGGGGATAAAGGGGGACAAGGGGGCGTGGGAAGTACGGTAGCAGAGTGAAGACCCTAAGTGCAGACGTTGCAATGAGAAGGGAGGGAGGAAGGGAGTGGAGGGGTAACAGTGGGGGAGGGGAGAGAGAGGGTTTTGGTGATGGAGGGAGGGGGGGGGGGAGCATAAAGGTAGACGAGGAAGGGGAACGAATAAAGAGAAGAAAGTAAAGGAAGGGGAAAAACTGGAGCATGTAATCTCAAGTCAGACTAATAAGGTGTACAGTTGCCTCCAAAATTTTCGAGACACTATGGAGTCAATTGTACCAACTGTACTATTATTCTCTCTCTCTCACACACACACACACACACACACACACACACACACACACACACACACACACACACAAAACATATAATAATGGCTGGAACCTCAATAAACCATTTATTATTATTATTATTATTATTATTATTATTATTAACCCCACTTCCTTGTCTCCTTCCTTACTACAGGGTTGGACGTGGGGTGTAGCATACGAACTGAAGGGGGAGTGTGCCCTACAGTACCTTGAACAACGTGAGGTGAGCCTTGGGGGTTACTGTACCACCGTGACCACCTTCCACCCCAGGGAGCCCGGACACACCCCCTTCCCTGTCCTCCTGTACCTGGCCACAGCGGCGTCTTCAGAGTGGGCGGGACAGGCACCTCTACATGAGATCGCATCACAGGTCATACAGTCATCGGGACCTTCAGGTGTGTATAATGTGTGTGTGTGTGTGTGTAGAAAGGTGATTATGAGTGGGGATGTATACTGTAGGTCTGGGTTTTATGTGTGTGTGTGTGTGTGTGTGTGTGTGTGTGTTTGTGTGTAAAAAGGTTTGACGTGTGCATTAAGAATTAAGTGTGTACTGGTGTTACGAATGTTGATGGCTGTCTCACTGTTATTATCTAATTATATGTTAGAAGACATATGTTCATTAACGTTGTTGGCAAGGTATGACAACATAAAATATATTATTGCATATTGGAAACTAGAAACAATGAGTTACATGTCTGTTTTCTCTACACGAAATAGTACGAGTATACCTTACATATTGCTTGTGTATAGTGTATTGTTTGAAGCATAATAATTATACTTGAGTTACATGCTGTAGTGATATGTTTTACAATAACTACAGCAGAATTAAATCACATGGACACATTAATATATTTCGATCACGTGTCAAGTTTCATTTACACACACGCACACACACATATAGATTAAATGTTGATAATATATATCCTGGGAAACACTTGCTGAATGTAGGTATATTCAAATTTTTACAGTACAGTAGAGTATTTCATTTTTTCTGTTGTAAGTTTTGTCAATGAACTTTTAACTCGTGTTTTTAGTTCTTTTCTGAGGATGTGTAGTACTCACAGCTTATTATACTACAACGTTATTATATTTTACTTTTTAAGCATGGTACCATACATTATATTTATGTACGGTATTAAGATTATAAATTCATACTGTATACAGGCATCAATAAATAGTTACTGATTAACGACACGAGACTAAAATAGCTGCTACTTAGATAATAATGTTTTTTGTGATTATATTGGCACGTGCAGGACACAATGTGGAATATACAGTACACACACACACATACAGTACACACATACATACATACAGTACACACACACATACATACAGTACACACACACACACACTACTTAGATAATAATGTTTTTGTGATTATATTGACACGTGCAGGACACAATGTGGAATACGTGCTACGGTTGGCAGAGTTCATGAGACTACACGTACCAGAAGGTTACGACGAACACTTGGCAACACTGGAGACACTGGTGAGACTCAGGATCAAAGAAAACAACATGTGCCTCAATACACTAATGGGGGAGGGGGGCAACCATCACCATCACAATGACATCAACAACCAACAACAACAACAACAGGATCAACAACAACAACAAGATCAGGAACCCATGGAGAGGCGGGACACTTTCCAGTTCTCCACCAACCTGCCACCTAAGAAACTTCGCTGTTTGAATGTCTAGTATTAGTGATTTCTAGATCACTTTTTTCCCTCTTTGATTAATTATAATATTATCTAGGGCAGAACTAGATGTATTCCTGCAAGTGAGATCTTGATTAATTAAGCTGTTCTTTCTCCTAACCCGGATGAACAAAGATTACTTACTGAAACTAAATGACCAACACTGATGATAAAGCAAAAACATGGAAAATATTTGTGTGGTTGTGGTGATTAAGTTTTGATCTGAATTGCCAGGTAAGCATTTTAAGGCACTACTAAGTCTTATACTTAATAAAATGCATCACTGTGACTTCAGGACATATAGTTAAAAATATATCTGTAGGTAATTTTGAAAAGTTATGTGCAGTACAGTTCTATACCAAATATATGGATAGAAAAATGTCACCGTTTTCAGAGCCTTTGTAACAAGATACATATTGTACCTGGATTCTATTATTATTTCATTACATGTAGTTTAGAATATCTTTTAAAGAATTATTAAATATATAAAATCAAAATCTTTGTCAACAAAAAATTGATGCTCACATTTTACACCTTAGACTGAGTCTGTGAATTTCCAGAATGTGTTATTAAATTTTTAACTGTTGACTTTCTGTGGGAATAAATTATAAAAAACATCGTCATAGAGAACTGTAAACAATAATTGAAGTAATAAGTATAGAACAGCAGGAGCCTCATCGTAATACATTATAATTATACAACTAACTACAGTAACTTTTGAGGGAAAAGAGTTGATGACTACACAATGGATCTCGAGTATTGCTATCCATTAGCAATGCAGATTTTGTATGTTAACCTTATTTATCTATTTTACATCATAGCAGGAGTATGTAGCCTTGAAAGTCGGGCTATCTTACCCAGATTATATAAAATAAGGGAAGGCCACCGTCCTCGAGTTCTCATGGTATGGGATGGAGTGCAAACTTCTCCGGCACCACAGTCGGAAATTTATGCAGCTTTTTGTAGACGTAAAGTGTTATTATTGGCAAAGATGCTCACGTGTTAAAACAGAATCTAGAGGAAACATTCAAAGGACTTCATTTTTCTAGAAAGTAGAAATGTGCTATATGAAATTCATTAACAAACTAAGGTGCCTATTTCAGATTCCCAGGGAGACGTTGGAAGTTTGTAATTTTATCTGTTTGGAAAAAGACACCGAAGATCATTTTTATAGGATTTCAGCCTTTGGCTTAGGATTAAAAGAGTGTTCAGTTCTTCAGCCTAAGGACCCTGTGATCGTGTTTGAAACTTGGTGGTTTCTGATTCCTCCAGATTATGCCACAACACATGTTTCTTCAGTATAAAGGATGTTTCGTGGTAATGCTTGAAGGCCTCGCTAACCTCCAATTTTATGGCTACATCACAGGGGCCCTTAAGACCAGAAGATTTTATTTTAGCTTATGATCACTTGACTATTCTTAGTGTGGGACTAGAAAGCTACTCAGGTTTTCATCTTAGTAAAATCTGCCGTAACATTCTACTCTGTTACAGTCAATATACAGTGAGGTAAAGGGGAACAAGTTAATACCATGAATTGTTCAAAAAGATCAACTTCTCCAAGGCAGTGAGGTGAGTGTCGTGTGGAGATTGTACACACATACAGTAGGTATAGCCTACCTGCCTGGATGGAGCATATCAACAGCTCTACTTTTTAATTTGAATCATGTTCTGAAAACTCAAGCAGTTGCCAAAGTAGAATCAAACAACACTGATGAAAACTTGATTTACTAATTTGAAGTCATCATTAGATTACACAGGGTGGCCAATGTTTCATCAAAGAAGTGTTCAGGACTCTAATCGGGTTTTAAGTGTAAATGATGAATATAGACAAATTGTACATACCCTAAGTCACTGTAGCATAATGCATTATTTTTTTAGTATGAAGACTACTTGAAAACAAATAGTGTTCACAAGAACAATCCCACATTATTTTTATATATATGACACTGTGATAGAGAAGGAAATGACAAAGTACATTGGAAGAGAATATTAACAGTGTGAAAAGAAGAAAATACTGTGTTTGAGAGAATAATATAATACAGTACTGTATAACATCCAGAATCTTGAAAACAGAGGGATGAAAATTAATAATTATTATATAATGACCCCAGTGCCTATGACATGTGGTTACCTCTGTTGTCAACATAATATTTATGTGGTGCAAACACATTCTGAGGAACAAGTTAATCCCATCACCAAGTGTCCCAAAGGATGGAATTTAAATAACCTCGTTATGGAGGTCTGGCAACCCTCCATTAAAAATATATAACTAAGTGAAGGTGAAGGAGACTTTTATTCTTTTTCATTGGCCATCCTTTGATGGGAGTTCTTGGTGAGAACAAAATGTTAGCAATTGATCAAATGATTAATTAAGTTAAAAGTAAAATAGATGGCTGTTGAGTCAATTCATGAAAATATTAAAAGAACACAAGCAAATAACATTATTGAGGTACAGTTGTGGCCAATAATTTCGTAACAATATAGAGATCTTGAACCAGTAAATTGTAGATTATTCAATTTTGAAGCTTTATATTTTATTTGACATGTTTTAAATTAAAATCTGGAGAAAGTATTGTTTACAACAGTACACTGCTCTTACTGATGAAGTGAAGTCTGTTTGGAGAAATGATCAGAAATGACAACATAGTTCTTAGAGAAACATGGAGTATGTCAGTAGCCTCTGAAATATAGAATTTGTTTTGTAAAAGAGGAGGAAATTTAGTGTCCTTATATTATTAGTTTCTATTTATCTTGTCTAAACAGTATATATGATATAGACTCTTACTTCCATATTTATCAATCCTGACACTTGCAGCTTGAAATATTAATGGCAACACCAACAAAAAATAATATTAATGGTTTAGGTAAGCTATGGTTAATGTCATGTAAATTGCTAAGGAGTTATTTAATCAGCTTATTATTTTGCAAAACGAGAATTTTTCAACACTTTGATAAGATGCTAATAAGGAACAAGGTAAACATATATTGCACCAGGTCAGTATTTACACATCTTCCTATTAAAACTAGGGTTACCAAGTTTGTCTTGCCAGTTTAGAATTGCCAGGCATGTAGTAGACTTTCCTGGACACAGTACACATAGGACACCTCCACCAATTCCTACCTACTTGGATTGTGCAAGGGTTTAACTTTTACCTCTCAGCAGTGAGGTTGCAGACCACTGTGTGCAAACCTTGTGGGAAATGATAACTTCCTTGTTATAACTTTTAACATTATGCCCTATCCCAGTAGAATCCACATCCTCCATTCCTGCCTACGAATTATATTGTTAAGTAGTTAGAAAAGAATTATCAGTCTTCTTACCTGGTGCCATCAATAATGGATTGGCATGTTATAATGGACTAGGCTTTGTTATTAAGGCTAGGCACTATAATTTATTAAAGGTATGTAAAGGATAAGGTTGAAAATATTCAACTCATAAGTCTTGACTAAATATACCTTCCTTCGTCTGTGTCTAGTATTGTTATACAATACTATATTCTTGTATGGTTATAAAACATCTTGACTCTATACTATACTCTGCACTATATATTTATAAAGCTTACTGCACTATGTTGATTAGTTATTAATGATAACAATTACACTCAGCAGACTATGGCACATAAACTACTGTAGCTGTTATTGAAGACTATTCATCTCATTTTAAATGTGTAGTGTGTTTAAACAGGGCTTTTGGGTAAACATAATTTTGTATTTTATTGTTTTATTTTTCGAGGGCACTTATTATAATCTCACAACTACAAATAGATTATCATAAAACTTACCCAAACGCCCTTGGAATGAGAATGAATCTCCTAGGCTTTATGTAAAGGAAAGATATGTAGTTAGTTAATCTATGTGAAATTGTGTGGGACTTCCCTGTGCTTCGTTATTTATCTGGTGGTATGCTTGGCAGAAGTTGTTGCCTTCCTTACTGCCTGTACATTACAGATGTTTCAGTAAAAGAGCACAATATTAAATTAGTTATTATATAACTATTCAGAGAAATGTTCATAAACAGCTAAGCCAGCATACTAACAGTGAAATGAAAGTTTTTTAATGGGATGTCATACACTGCAGCCTATATTATCATCATAGCTGTCGCTTTCCAAATGTAAGGTTTAACTTATCATTAGCCTTTAGAGTGTGGCATTGTGTGTTCTTAGTCTCAGTCCTCACGATCCCGAAACAATTTCGTAAACATGTTCGAAACATTGTCTTTGATGTTTGCACATATATTCGAAATACTGTATCTCGATTGGACGTTCAAACCCGTAAACTTGTTTCGGGATATGTTTTTTAATATTTTGACGGCAACTACCACCTGTGAACTCATGTGGACTCTAAATAGATTTGAAACATATTCACAAACATGCTTTTTAGTCTGGCATGTTTATGAACATGTTTGCCACATGTTTGGAGACAGGTATTGTATCTTGTTTTGTTCCTAAGATATGTTCCTAAGATTGTTTCGGGGACGGTGTTGACGGGGGCTAAGGTAAACTATGCTAGTCAATATTTTTAGCTGATGGTACTGTACCTTGGCTGTACAGTTGGACACAGGAATTCGTAATACAGCCCATGTAGGTGGAAGATGCTTGACTCTCTCCAGTAACCAGTAACTATATTGTCTGGTATTTGCTTATATTCACCTCTCCACAAAATGGTTTCTTCCACTGGTATATATATATATTAATTACTAGCTATGTAACCTGATAATGGTAGGGAGCTGAGCATCTTTCGTCTCGGCTGTACCACTAATTCGTGTGTCCACCTGTACCTCCTTTAGCTCATCAATTCATGAATAAATTTAAATAATGTTTGAAGTATATGGATACCAGTATGCAGTACATAACTGTATGATAATGTATACCATTTTACCGTTATCAATACCATACAAGAAAAGATATGTCAATAAAAAGTTTGAAATTATTGACTGCTCATGCCTGTTTTCTCTTCACCTTCATAGGTCATTATGTATAGCAGCTCAGATACAAGCATAGCATATTTGCTTAGGCTATAATAAAGATGCCAAAATTTCATCAGCAACTGAGTAATGTAACTGTTGTATAGTACAGTACTGTACTGTACTGTAGGGTACTCAGAAACACTGATAGCACATCAAAATTTCTATTTTTTTTTATATATCATAACATTATTTTATAAATGACCAGCTTTGCTCACTTTGTGCTAAATAAGTCACAAGTATTATCCGCTATAAACAGACAAACGGCAGTGAGCAGCAGCCTGACAGAATGGTGTAATAAATGGTCATTGACAATATGTGTTGTACAGTATTGGCATTACTGTATTTCATTAGATGTAACTTCTGCAAATCAGAATTTCCTATTATATTAATTTTGTCTAATGATATGAAAGGGAAATTATGGATAGATGGCATTTTGAAAAATGAAAAGGGTTTTGTATAAATCAAAAAAATTCTGGTTCACAAATAGAAAAGAAAGATAATTGAGAATTCCCATTGTATAATTGTCTTGACTTGATGTTACTCAAATCTGATGTAAGTACTGTAATATGTAGCCAATAGTACAGTATAAGGAGTTTAGTGTATATGTGCAAAAATTATCTTCAAAATTCTGCAAAATTAACTTTGACCTTGTTAACAAATCATCTGATATTTTTTGTAAAAAAATTACTTGAAAAAACAGCTTACCTTACACCAGCAGAGCTAGAGCCTGTTGTAGCTACACCTCAGGATTAAACATATTAAGATATATTTGTGTTGGTTATGAAAATATTTTTAAAAACCAAGAACTCACAATAATAATCTTCATGATAAATAGATTCCACATTGTATTTTTTTTCAAGCATTTTTCCTGGTTTAGTTGTGTGCCTTAGTAACAATGATGTTCAGTACTGGTATTTGGGAAGTATAAATATTTTTAGGGTAATACCTGATATGTTGTATAGTATAGGAAAATCTACTTCACACTTTCTGAAAAGAAATGAGAAATATGAATAATGACTGAAGTTGTTGGGTTTGTGATGTTTTCTGGTTTATAAATTATATAACAATGTGTGAGTGTGTGTGTTTCAGCTAAACCACTGTGTTCAAGCCTGGAAAGTGATAAAGAATGTTACTGATTATTATTGTAATATATTATATACATCTTATTATTATATGGAGGAAAGAAAATGAAATTTTCACTGCAAACAATTTTGTTTTCAAAGAATATAAAACTAGTGAAAGGACTGTAATTATTATTATTTTTTTTAATATTAATAAAGTTTAATAGGTTTGTCTGAAATAAATATATACAAATGTCTTAGGCTAAAAACTGAGATGTTATTAACCATTTATGCCAAAGTCTTAAAATGACAGTGGTGTGAGCTTATTTAATGTCAACGTTACTTTCCAATACAGTACAGTACTGTATTAGTGCAGGAATTATATTTTGGCTGTATTCCTAGTCATTTTAATCTATTTTATTTATCATTTTCATATGTCACACTTCATCAGGTAAGGTAACTATAACTATAATAATGTTTGTGAAATTCTTGGAAACTTTCAAGAACCTGTCATCAACTTTACTAGAAAGAAGTAGAGACCCTTGAGATGTTACTATTGTGCTGTACTTACTGTAAGTCCTTCAGGAGTGACTAGGAATACATACCTTAAATGTGAGACTCCTTTCACTCTAGGGGTGATGCATATTGGTCAGGAAACTCAGGCCATGGCATGTACTGTACCGTATGGTGAAGAGGCCAGTCAGTTCTTGCCTAGAAACCTAGAAAATAATAATGAACAAATATATTATGTTATGAAGTAAGTTAAATATGGTGACTGCATAAGCTCTCTTGCTGCCTGGAGTTTAGGGTGCTGAGGACTGTATTACTGCGAATTATAATATGAACTTATCACAATCATGAAAATTCCCTAGTGTGGTATATAGGCCTTTAGGCTGTACGTGGCTGCAGATTATAAATTTTAGATATGTTCATAGTGTAATTTCTCCAGTGCCTCCTTTAGGTAATCTATACACTGTATACAATATTTAACTCTTATGCACTGGTGACTCTTCTGCCATAATCACTGCTTTATGCACAGATCCAGTATTGTCTACTTTCTTCTGGCAACAAATGTGATACTTTAGAATTGAATTTCTTAGAATGAATTATAGCTCACTAACGTTTTGCCTCTCTTTAATAATAAATGTGTACAAATAAATATCAATTAATTCAGGAAGAACAAGCAATTCACGTGCCCATTGTTCGAGGCTCAGAGGTTACATCACCATTTAATAGTAGAATACAAGAGAGCATTAAATGTAATGAGAATATCTAGCTGTAAAAGTTAGGCTGTATTCAAGATCATCCGTGGTGTATACGATGGTGCGGTAACAGTACGATGACTCCACGGACACACAACAGAGCCATCGTATCCGTACCACACCACCGTATACACCACGGATGTTCTTGAATACGGCCCTGAGTGTAAATAAAATAAATTAATCCTTAGGCTACCTACGCTATCGGACGAAGGGGGAAGGAAAACGAGTCTACCTCCATCAATGTTTACCTAAGCTAGTGGGTGTAGGTCGGTGTCTCATTAGTGTGCTTTTTTTTCGTAAATATTGGTGATAATTACTAATCCCCTGCAGTGCAACCCATCCTGTGACTGACGGTGAGCTCATCAACATACCCAGGAACAAAAGACAACAGAAGGTATGTGTGTGTGAAGGTGTGTAATAGAGAATAGCTGTGATGGCTTAGTTTGACAGTGTAGCCTAATGGTGTGTGTGTGTGTTGTTTTGTAGGTTTGCTAGTGTAATGGTGTGTGTATGTGTGTGTGTGTGTGGTGAGTAATGGAGCATAGGTATGATGCCTTGGTTTGACAGTGTAATGGTGAGTGTGTGTGTGTGTGTGGTGAGTGTGTGGTGAGTAACTTTAATGGCGTGGTTTGACAATGTAAAATTCTAGCCATTCTCGTTACGGTAACTATTGATCATTTTCCCGTTCCTTCATACTGCGTTAGTGGGTTGATAATTAATGCTTTGAATGCACTGTACTTCATGCGTCAAAAGATATGGTGGTAATGATGGTAGAAAACCTGAATTAGAGTGCAGCAAAATAGTAAAGTTTTACCTATTATTATTATAGGATATCTTATCGGCAAAGTTGTAAGAATGAGTGTACATACATGAAAAAGAATGTTATGTAACCAGTAATCACAATAAATCTGTTACTGCTATCATTCAATCGATATAGGCTATTTTGTGCAAAAACTCATGCGCATAATTTGCATAACACGTATAGAAAGCTAGGCTGTATAGGATGTATGGAATGATTAGCATGCGGTCTGTGGAGCACATCATTAATGGTAGCCTAGATATTATAGACAAGCTGACCCATCAATCATACTAGTAATCAAACCAGTAATCAAAGTATACCTCGACGTATAAATTGCTAGAAATTTTTAGTTGCCTCGAAAGATGTATGTTATTGTACGGTACCGGGCATGCAGTTACTGTCTTAATTTGTCTTATATATGCCATTGCTAAGTTTCTCAGGTAATATAAAGGCCTCTGTGATATTGATAATATATAATCATTGGGGTTGAATGTCATGATCTCTTATCATAGGGAGATGAAATTTTAAATGATCGTATATGGCTTTTGATGTCAAGTGCTTGACTTTGTAATTTAGGCAGTCTCTTTGGTATTAAAAATTAGTGGAATTAAATACCATGATATACCATATTGGCGTATAGTAGGCAGTGATCTTCATATTCATAATGTAACTGAATCAAGTTATTCATTTGGGTGGTCTTACTGTGATGCTGGTGTACTTAGGTAATTTGATAATGAACACTAATTAATATATCATTATGTGCAGCAGATGGGTACCTATGTCGCTTGTTTATGCAAAAGTGGAGAGAGAGAGAGAAAAAAAAAAGGAAAGTGGCACCACGCTTGGTTAGGCGAGACTCACTGACTAATGACGAGAGAAAAAGTGAAATTGTTCAGTGTTAATTGTCATTGTCAATAGTTTATTTCTTTCAGCCATTCCTCGTTTCTTTTTTTCAAATGCTTTGCATAATAATAATTTTCTTTATCTTCTGATGGCAAAATTATTATACTAATAAATTTTGATGTTATTATCGACTACCTATATTACCGTAAGAACCCCACGTTTCAGTCTTCGCTCAATCTAAAAGGGGATTGAAAAGTTAAAATAGCAAGCTAACTCTCGTAAACTTTTCCGTAGATTGTTTTTGTTGCAGATGAAAATGCTCATAATTTCGAGTTCATAGTTCAAGGTACTGTATAGTAAAATGGTCAACGGACTTGGTGGTCGTCGCTGAAGTAGGTTGAACTGCACAGTCTGCAGGGTATTATTACTGCAAGCAAATATATATGCATTCTGAAATTAACGAGTCGAGTGATGATGTATAACTCAGGGTATATGGTAACTGTTGGATTAGCTGACAATCAATCAACTGTATTTTTAATAGGTACGGTACCATTTAGGATTAAAGTACAGTATATTTGATGTTACCAATGGTATAGTCAAACTCTTAGTGGTTAGGATGCTCGCCCCACAACCAAGATGTTTGGGCTGGATAATGATTGCCCTGTTCTAGCAAGTAGGTACTCGGCTGTAGTCTAATTTGGATCTTAGACTAGGGAAAGAATCTACCGACTCGTTACACTACTAACGCAAGTCATTCCTAAACCAGCACTGTACAGTATCTCATGAATATCGTCTCTTCCTTACACATCCCTAAGTAAGTACAGTATATGATAGGATCTTCTAGCTGTATCCTCCGTTAATCTTGCAATAGGATATCATTCTTCTTTTCACTCATGTCAAAAAAATAATATGCAAATTTATGTAGCTGAGCTGTATGATACATTCCATGAGTTGCGAAGTCAAGGTACAACAATTTTTGCCGTTAGGGTGTATGTTCTTGCAACAGTGATATAAGAGAGCATATACTTACTCTGTGTATTACCTATGCGCTATAAATTACAGCAATATATACAGTATAATATGTATGAGATGATATTGCGAGAAATTAAATTATGAAAAATAATTAAATTTATACTGTATAGTAATGTGGAAAGTGGGTCAGGTACCCAATGCAAACGAGCCCATATGTGGTCATATAGAGGAATGTTAACGAAATAATTGTGAAACAAATATACAGTATGAATAATAGTAAAGTTTATGGATCAGAAAGCAAATAAACCAAAGCATGAATAGAATGAAGCTAAGCAATCAGGAAAACATGGCAGGGCAAGAAACTAATTTGAACCTTTGGAAAACATTATAGTTATTAGCCTATGCGACAAAGAAAGTAAAATTGCTTTTGACATTTTGGGAAACCGTAATCACACCAAACACGCATATAGATCACTAAACACAGACTAAAAAGGGTGAGGCAAGAATAATTAGTGGTATCGAGTCACCACAAAATTAATAAATACGTTGCGTTCCAGTTCACCGTGTTCTGTGTGAGTTGAATTCTCTTAGACTTACACAGTCAGTAATTGTTACCCTTGACCTTGAGAGAGAGAGAGAGAGAGAGAGAGAGAGAGAGAGAGAGAGAGAGAGAGAGAGAGAAGGCTCCCAGGACATGATGTACAAAAAACTTGCCGTGGATAATCGTCTGCTTCTGTTGAGTTGATAATCGGGTAAAATTAGGGTAGGAACAGTCTGAAAGATTGAGTGAATGATAAGAAGGCATAGGCTGTGTGTGAGAGAGAGATAAGGTTAAATGGTTGCCTGTTAGGTTACATAGTTTGGGAACTGTGAGATTGTCGGTTATGATATTTAGTTTTGACATGTGTGTGTGTAATGGTACCGTATCGTATATCTAAGCTTTACTGACAGGTAATTATTGTGGTAATACGGTGTAGTAACTTAGATACTGTACCGTAGTCATACCTAATGTCAATAGTCGTACTATTGTTAATATTCGAGCAAGTACAGTAAGCTACAGTACAATGATATGTGTTGATTATATTTCAATACTTTTCTTTGGGTAATCAGTATTATTTGAGTAAAACAATTAGCCTAGTCAAAACTACAACAGACTGATGGTCACTACTCATTTGTACTGAATAGGAGAGTATTAAAGGAAAAGTGTAAAAAAATTAGGTGTCATTACATACTCTATTGTCAATATATTTAGCGACGAATTTTTCGTGAATTTTTTATATGATTTCCAGAAGAAATGCCTATGACAGCCACACAGGCTCCCATAAATAAAGCAACTGTAGGCTACTCAAACACATTATATTGTATATGAACCTAACACGGCATTTTAGTCCAGGAATAACTGTAGATAGAGATGTCGTGGCAGTTTTTCCTCCCATTTAATTTTAGTACAAACTTTGTGTAAATATATAGTAATCATAATATATGAACCGAAATGTGACATTATTCATTCATCAATATTTCAAGGTCACTACGGCTTTGATGAGTGGTGCCGCAAGACAACGCATGATTTCCACAGAAATATTCTAATAAATAATAATACGATATTATTCCTGACTCAAAGGAACTCCAGTTATACATTATAATGATGTTCATCGAATAATGACAATCATTTGAAGTTAAATATTCTAAAGCAGTTTACTCTGTACTAGGATCGGGGAGGGCAAAGTTTCTAGAACAAATACTACCAAATTACACGATGGAAAGATCACTGTTATAAATTGTTTTCATATGTTGTGATAGCCTACATCCTGTGTGTTAAAACAAATATAACTTGTATACAGTTAGGTTTATCTATGGCGATCAGGTTCGAGAATTAACTAACTATGTTACTAGCTATTACCTCACTGGGTTTTTGCTACTGAAGTGTTTTTGTACTATTATATTTTTACTACCTTTTGGATCTTGCTGTTGAATATATGCCTTACGTAAAGTCCCGTCACTTGTGGCAATAGTTGTGTAAACCCTTGATTCTTTTTGGTTCACACACCGGAAGAGTCAAGTGTATGGGGGACTGTGTGGTAGGTCGGTGAACGGTACGGTATTTCGCATTTGTGGTACCGTATTTTCCGTCATCGTAGCGAAGCGAAAGAAACGAGCGGTGATTTGGTGGTGTTAGCGGACCACTATTTGCAATACCTGGATTATATATATTCACACAAACATTCATTCTGGCGTTTTTCATCCGGAAATTCAAATGCTACAGGATCATATTATTTTTTTGCATTGTAACAGTATTTTAATACAATACAACTGCTGGATGATAAGCAAAGGAATTGATTCTTGGTTGGAAAAAATAAATTGGAATTTGTTTAGGAAACAACGCGAAGTAGAATATTACTTCATGTCAACTTGAAAATGGAAATACTTGAAATCCCATCATGCTATTGTTGTCACGTTGATCAATAGTTTTTCAACGGGCAATATATTAATATCCAATACCAATTAAAAGCCATTAATTATGGAACAAATATCCTTTAGTTTGTGCGTGTGTGTGTTTACGAGGGTTCCCGTGTGACCATCCTGATGTACAGTACTTTAAACAAAAACAATTGTGAAAAAAAAAATCCATGGTCATATCACAGCCAGACCATCAGCTTCAAATCTGAGATCATTATTTAGCGAGATGTAAAACAGCAAATAACTGAAGTAAACCTACCACAAGATCGAATTGACCCGTTATTTTCGCAAATTTGACCAAATTCACGAAGTTTTGCCTCGCACAAGTTTTTGTCTCCTGGTGTGTGGTAAGTGAGTCATCTGGGGGAGGAGGGGGGGTGGAGGAGGAGGTGATGACAGGGGTGAGGAATGTGGAGGTGGATACCAAGCTGTCGGAAGGCGATTGTCAAGGAAGGAAGGTAGCTAAAATTATTATCATATAGCTATGCCTATGTAATAAAAATTGTTTAATACAACAAATCTTGTATTAAAAACAGGAGGACCTCCAACCCTGAACCACATGTGTATAAGAGAGAATAAATTCTTTAAGGACGGTGGTGCCAGGAGTGGGGATAGGAAGTGGTGACCAAACTGTCTCGGAAATTTACTGAATAAATAGAGACAATGTGTTTGTTGATGGGAGGATACATGTGGCTTCATATTGGGAATTCCTCGCATTTTTTCTCAATCCAACCTCACTATACCGTTCCGTTCCGTTCCGTTCAGGTCGGTGCCAACACAAATGAACTCAACGTTTCACTTTTAGTTGGAGGTGGTGGTATGACGGAACTGTGTAGATTAGGCAAGATTAAGGGTTATGACTTGTAATATGGTTAGATAAGTTGTACCATTTTTTTTTTTTACTTCGTTGTTTAAGGTACAGAGTTTTATGTGAATATACTGTAAGGCCTATTGTGCTTTAATAAAATGAAGTAGTCAGGAATTGTAGAAAAGGTTAGTAGTCGTGTTCTGGTTTGGGACATCCTAGAGTAGACCTAACTTAGAGATACATTTTACATATTTGACTTACGTTTTGTAATGCATTTATAGAAAACTAATTGATAATACGGCAAATTTCCTCTGGAGTACAATAATAATACACTAATATCGGGAATAATGTCGATTTAACTGCCTAGGAACTGAATGTATCGCCTATTAAAGACCTGTTATTTGTTTCATACTTTTGAAAAGATTTATGGCCTTCATTGTTAGTTAACAATTGACTGGTGTGAAGTTGTTTAATATACTGTACACATGACAAAAAAAATTAAAAAAATGCGAACTAATGATTTTAATGTAGTATAGATTTTTCTTAGATCATTATTTCACCTTCAACAACCACTCAAATTTGTAGTGGTTACACAACAGGACAAACTAATTGTTTAATACTGTAAACGTAAACTAAGAAAAAATAATTTAATTCAGTTACTTTTCAAACAAAACCCGTAATCATAAGAAATTATAAATGTAAACATCGTCCAAAATCCACACTAAAAAGTTGTTGGTCCATCATTAATCATGCAACCAAAAGAATTGTATGCTGAACACACACACACACACACACACGATAAATCTGCTACTAGAGAATTGTATGCTGAACACACACACACACACACACACGATAAATCTGCTACTAAGTTAGATAATTGTATGCTGAACACACACACACACACGATAAATCTGCTGCTAAAGAACCACACAGACAACCTACTTTACGTACTTCACCAAAACCTTGTTCTGGGTCCCGGAAGCTCTCTCAAGCGGTAACACTTATTTCCCACATTATTCGTGAGTTTTTGAGAGTTACGCTGTTAATTCCGTGGACACGCCGAGACAATGCATGGCCACACTCGGTAAACACGACGCTCGGGGGAACATCCACAATAGACGACGGGGAATTGGCGGGAAATGAGTGCGTGGGAGAAGACAAAAACGCATCGTCCAATCCAACCCTATATATTTATAGCCATTAGCACATGGAGTTGGTTGGTTTTACTTATAGCATCGTCCAACTCAACCCTTTATATATTATAGCTATTAGCTTATGGAGTTGGTTGGTTATACTTATAGCAACGTCCAATCCAACCCTATATACTTATAGCCATTAGCACATGAAGTTGGTTGGTTTTACTTATAGCTAATGTTGTATTGTACGTAGAGTCTGGTGTGTTCTTTGCATTTTATATTGTAATGATGATTTGGATGAATTATTGGCAGCGTTTTTAAAGTTGATGACAACATGGAATAATAAGGAAAGTAAAGATAGTGAGACAAAAGCAACCAAAGGCTAATAGGTTTGTTAGGGCCTAGTATTTGAAGGTCCTTTGTATCCCTACTTCCTTTTGTAATCATTGTAATGTGTGCTAGACCTCGATTGTGTACCTAAATCCTACATTCTGAGCAACAACAAATACTTTATAATGGCATTGATGGTATTTGTTGACTTGTGCCTGGACGGAACTTCCTCTCAAGTTAAGTCTCATTAAAATTCTCACGACTACGGGAAGCAGTGAGGGGCAGGCTGGGGTTGGGGGGTATTAATTGTCCTTCCTCACAGTGGCCTTTAAACCCCCCCAGACCCCCTCTCTTCCTTCCTGGGAGAGTGAGGAGAGGAAGGTTAAGGTGAGGCAGGAAGAGAGGAAGGAGAGTAGTGGTAAGTATTTCCTGAGGAAGCTTGGCCTGGGAAACTCAAGGTGCCACTAGTCTCACTCATAAATACACACACTCACTCACACCCCCCCACACACACACAGATACCTACTCGAATGCAAAGAAGAACATTCAGATCAAAATGCAAATCACATTTATTGCTTAACTGTAATTCTAAAGGACTTTTCACAAGTGACTGCATTTTTTGTCTGAATTTATACAAAGAAAATATTTATGACAGGCGTGGTACCGTAATTAAGCAGGCTATATGCCTCACCTTCTTTACCTAATGGAAAAATATTAATATAATCATAACTTTGTACATAAACACTCAGATATTCAGTAGCTATTATTTCAGATGAGCAAAACGACACAGAAGAATAGATTTACAAACAATCACTGTTATGTAAGCACACACACACACACACACACTAGACGTCAACAAACACACACATACCTTTACTTTCACTTACTCTTAAAGTTAGTTTTCACCTCGGCTCATCTCTTTCAAATGCATATCTTTAGCACCTCACTTTTATTTGGTAATTGTTTTAAATTAGTTTGATTATATATTTAATCTATCTATCACTACATCTATTCCTGACTCTTATGTGATGATTACAGTACAACATTCACTCATCTTTTTTTCTACTGAATGTGTGCCTCTTGAAAATATTATTACAATTGATCTTATGTTTTATAAATGTGTATATCGTTCTTACACTATACTTTTGTGGGTATTTGTTTGGTACCGTACAAATGATTATATTTTGATGAGGGATACGAAGGAGCGACAGGAGTATGGTACACGGAAATAGGAAGGAAGGAAGGATGATAGAAGGATATTAGGGAAGGAGGATAAACGAGTGAGGTAGGAGAAAAAGAAAGTGTTGAAGGAAGGAAAAGTAGGACAGAGAGGTAGGAACGAACGATGGGGGGGGGGGGGTGAAAGGAAAATATCAGAAGGGAAATATTGAAAAGAATGAGGTAGGAGGGAAGAGATGTGTTGAGGAATGTGTATGTAGAAACGAAAATTCCTCCAAAGTAGGCCTATGCCAGGAAACAGACCCAGATGAAGTTTAAATAATGGTATCCTGTTTCCTGAAATAGTTTGGAGGAATCAAGTGCAAGTGACTGCACTTTTATTTGTGTGTGTGTGACTGCATGTGGCATGTATGTGATAAGTATAAGGGAGTATGCGAATGTTTATATGTTTGATAATATGACTTAATACAAAGTCTATGTATATTTATCAGACGTTGATTGTATATAATTATGTACGTTAAGAGTGTATATGCGTGTATGAGTTCCGAAGTAAAGAGTGAAAGTGGTAGTAAAAGAGGCGAGGATTGACCTAGAGGGCAGGGATAATACTGTGGTGTTGGTGGAGGGGAGTGGGAGGGGAACCAGACGTCGCATCCCTGAGACTGTGGGAACCAGGAGAGCTTGACTGGTCCAAACAAGACACAAGCTGTTCGGCTGGTGAGATAGGTAGGTAAGCAGATAGACAGGCATTTAAGGTAGGTTGGTGAATAGACAGATAGATATGTAAGTAGGTAAGTAGGTAGGTAAACAAGCAGGTAGGTAGGTAAGCAGACAGTGAGGCATTTGAGGTAGGTGGGTGAATAGGCAGATAGATAGGTATAGGTAGGTAGGCAAGTATATATAATATAAGTAGGAACATGGGGGAGATGGAAAGAAAAATGTGGATATGGTAAAATCTGTAGGTAAACTATAGGTGAGAAGGACAAACAGGTAAATGCACGGACAAGTTGTGAGTGGGTATCCTAAGTCAGGAAAGAATAACGTGAAGGAAGGCAATTTGGCAGGTAGGGGACAGGGAAGAATAAAAGACGAGTAGGCAGGGAGAAAGGTAGCAGGTATATAGGATAAGAATAGACAGGTAGGCACAGGGATTATATGAAGGCAAGCAGAGATCAAACAGGTATAGATAGGCATTAAGGACAGGAAGGGAGGTGGACAGAAGAGGAAGAGGCAGGTAGACAGACAGAAGATGGAGAAGCAGACAGACAGACAGACAGGATGAGAAGGCAAGCAGCAGTTAATGAGAGGTGGGAAAGCAGGTATTTAAGTGTGGACGTGAGCCAGAGATAGGGAACGGTAAGACAGAAAGACAGACAGACAGACAGACAGACCAGGCAGGAAGAGAGAAACTATAATTGTAGGAAAGGGAAGAAGAGTACACAATTTGTAAACGAAGAGAGATGAAAGAAAGATGTGGGGAAACTGTTAGTGAAGTGAGTCAGACGAAGAGGAAGGGAAAAGTCAATCACATCAGGAAGAATCTGAATAGGTGAAAAGAAATGATAGCATGTATAGAGAAGGGAGAGGGAAGAGGCAAAGGCAGGAAGAAGGGAGCTAAAGTGAAGGAGGCCAAACAGTCGGAAGTCAGAAATGTTCCAAGAGTAGAGAGAAGATTGTAGGAAAAAGAGTAGTGTGTGAGAGTGAGAGGAAATACCACTCCTTATAAACAGTGAGGAATGAGTGATTTGATGTTGGTACCGTGTGAACCACTGATACACTGGGAACCCATGTTGTATTCTACACCATTGACTCACACACACACACACACACACACATTCACACATACACACACACACTCACACACACACACTTCACTTCACATGCTTATCACGTATTGTTGATATATCAATAACTGGTTTTATTTTGTAATTGAATACTGATGTAGATGAATCATTAGGAAAAAAACCTTTTGCCAATCACTATTATTAATATTTAATTAGCATAATAAAACTTACTGGTACTCTAAAAAAACAACTTAGGAATGTGTAATTGAATAAGACCGATGTATATTATTGAGTGTGTGAATGATTAATGTGTTTTGACGTTAGTGTTTACTTTCAGTCATATTTCTGAGCGTATAACGACAGTGTGAATTTGTTATTAGTACAAGTTTTTGTGTATCTGCGTATCGTCGTGTGTACACATACTGAAGGAAATAGTTTAAAGATAAATATTATAAAAATTATATTATTGTTACTATCACAATTATTATGTTGTTCGTAGCCTGGAGAATAACATGACTGAATGTTGTATGTGATTATCGTTGATTGATTCCTCCAAAATATGCCAGGAAACAGAACCAGATTAACAAAAATAATGGTGGCCTATTGCTTGGAATAGTTTGAAGGAATCAGTTGCTTCAGATTTACCAACACTGAATTTTCCCCCTTGATACATTTATGTCTGGTAGCCTATGTCTGGATGGGCTCAGGTAACCAGCAGATCGTGATGCTTTTTATTTGTAAGATGGGCGAGGTTGTGAACTTGTGAGGTATATAGCCAACAGTCTGTCCTTGGACCTTGATCTTCCTGTGTACGGAACACACCAACTAGACTCAGAAACGTAACATGTGATTTGTAAGGCATCAAAGAATACAAGTACCGTAATGTCACATCAATTTAGAACAAAGTAAAGTAACATGTGATTCATAAGGCATCAAAGAATACAAGTACCGTAATGTCACATCAATTCAGAACAACTGGATATTTTATAATAAAGAAGTAGAAATGGAGGGAAAAGAAGCATTTTAATTTTTAAAAGATGTAATAAGGATTACTAATGGATGGAAATGATGACGTAAAGACGGGTTTGGACGAGTGGGTGAAAAAGGAAATAGTTATATATAAGAATTGAGCAAGAAAGTGAAATTTTTCTTATTTGGGCTCTCTTCCAGAGTTTCTCTCACTTTTTATCATATGTTATGTTATTATTTTTTTATTTTCTTACCAATTTATCTCACAAAGAGTGGAAGGAATTAGAGACGAACTATGGTTATGTACGATATGTCATTCTTGTATTCTTGTACAGTCACGGGCATAAATAGGTAGGATATTTAGGCGTGCTTTGAATACCTGGAGACAATAAATAAATACACAATAAGATCTCCATTAAAATTTCTTCGTTGGTGAATTGGACTGTTCAAAACTTCAACCATACCTGTATACCTATTAATGCACGTGACTGTACAGTATAAGGAAATAATAATAATAATAATAATAATAATAATAATATAGGAGAATGAGCATTACTGTTGGCATCAATGCATTAATTCTGTGGTGATGCCAGTGGAGTGTGTCATGCAGTGTGTGTGTGTGTGTGTGTGTGTGTGACTCATGACCTCACTGACCCGGACTTCACCTTTGCCTGACCTTCAACTTCTCCCTGTCCCATCCACAGGTGACGGCCAGTGTGGGAACGACGCAGTGTAGGGGAAGAATGACAGTGTAGGGGAGGTAAAGGGAAGAGTGGTAGTGTATGGGAGTGTAGGGGAAGAGTGGCAGTGGATAGGGGAGTGTAGGGGAGTCAAGAGGAAGAAAGAGTGACGGTGTAGGGGAGTCAAGAAAAAGAGTGGCAGTGTAGGGGAGGTAAAGTAAAAGAGTGGCAGTGTATGGGAGGCAAGGGAAAGAAAGAGTGACAATATATATATATAAAGGAAACATGCAGGGTGAAGGTTGATAGTGAGGGAAAAGGAATGGTGAGAGCTGAGTGAAGGGTGTCATAGTGAATGTTGTTGGTGGCAAATCTGGAGCAACTGAATCTTTTAAACTATTCCAAGCAACAGGATACCATTATATTTATTCATTGGTCCTGTTTCCTGACATACTTTTGAGGAATCAAGGCACTCCAATGTACCAAATGTATATTAGGCCTACCCCCTTAATTAAGGAGAGGGTGATACATGGGGGTCGGAGGAACTGGAAAGTGTCATGAAGAAATGGGCAGAAAAATGAGTTAAGGTGGAGATGGTGTAAGGAGGAGTTGGATGTTGATGTAATTTTGGTGTGTGTGTGTGTGTGTGTGTGTGTGTGGTATTTTCAGCGCGTGACATGATGTAATCCGGTACCAGTGAAAGCTGTACATATTGTTAAAGATCATTGTTTCTCTATATATACATTGTGACGTCATTACCTGATGTCATATAATTGACTGGATTTCTGTGGTGTTCTACTGAAACTGACTCTTGGAATGAGAGAGTTTGGTCTAGGCAGATTTTAATGTCATGTCCATCATACCACTTGAGGTCACTATAAACACATGACTCTCGTGGGAACTATACACGACCTTTTGCTTCACAGTCATGTATGGATGATGACATTTTATTATATACTTAACCACAGGCCAAACGGTTACACCAACTCCTGTTGGCAGAGGATATAACTTTAAAATTTGACTGAACAAACCTTAACCATGATATAAGATGAGCTGAGTTCCCCTTCACAAGTTTGTCTTGGTACAGTTGTTAACAGGTGAGGTAATGAGGCCAGTTAAGAAGTTTACAGGAACCTTCTCCAGGCCATGTATGACTGAGTGTTCATAGAAAGATGATGACTGGAATATTTACAGTGTACTTTTCACAGAATACTTCATCATCCGGTTAAACTTGAAATCTGTTATCGTGACTAGGTCACGGTAGAACACACACACACACACACATACACACACACATGCGTGATACGAGCCAGTATAATATAATTTTAACTTACCTCGATCCAGTCAAACGTATTCAACTCGTCACTACACAAGTACTTTCCTCATTTCCCTCCACAATAACACTTCACGTGACACCATCCTAACTAAAGCCTCTTGGTCTTGGATCGATTATCGAGAACATGAGTAAGGCAGAGGGGGGGGGGGACGTCTTGGTGGTTATTTACAGGTCCATGTACACCGATCATTTGCATATTGACCCGATGGTGAGCTATTATACCGTTTGTATAGAAGGGCCAAAATGGATTACGGTACATACTTTAGTAGAACCGATGATTGTGTGGGAGGGACGACCATTTCCGGGGTCAGGAGAGGTTGTACAGGAACCTACAACACAACACACTTAAGGGGAAAATTTCATGTTGACGAAGTGAATGGTTACTAATGATTGATTCCTCCAACCAAACTGTGCAATGAAACAGATTCTCCATTGAGGACGTCTGTTTCCTGACATAGTTTGGAGCAATGAGTAGCTCTTCAAATCACCAACAAAAGAATTTTCGAGATAGTTTTAATGCCATAAGAACGACCACTTGTCATTTGGGGGTAAAATGCAGTTGTGGAAGAATTAGAATATAACTTGTGTGCTAATTTTTCTTTATTATTCTTTATTAGTTACAGTATGCGCATTTATTACCCTTGTAGTAGCAATATAACTTTTGCGAAAATTATGTGGAACGATATTTTCTACACATTAACAGCAGAACTTTGCATGAATATAGAACGAGTTGTAATTTTGTTTATGTGTATTTGTATATTGTTCGTTGTCGGTACAGTCGCGGCACATAATCCTTGACCATAATCCTTAATCCGTTCACCCTGATCAAGGAGTATATGTGTCGCGACTGTACAATACATATGTAAGTGTAAACATATGTAGAGTTATTTCATATATATTCTTAAATCATAGTATTACTTTTTTATTTATTTCATGGCGTTTCTCATGGTAAAACTGTCAGCCACGAGTTCCATGTTTAGTTAGCTTCTTAGTGTGTGTGTGTGTGTGTGTGTGTGTGATGGGGACGTGTTTCTCTGTATCCGTTTCCTGTTTTGTGGTGTTTGTGTTCAAGGTGCGGCGCTGCGGGTGGGGACCAATTTCACTTCATCCCCACTGTGGTTTTTTTTTTCATTTCTTCTTCCGTTCATTTAGTCCTTTCGTTTGTTTTTCTTCTTCTGTTCATTTAGTCCCTTCCTTTGTTTTTCTTCTTCTGTTCATTTAGTCCTTTTCCTTTTTTTTCTTCTTCTGTTCCCTCTTCTTCTTTTCCCTCCTAATTCCATCCCTCTCTCAACCTCATTTTATCTCTTTTTCACCCCTCCGTTGATGTCTCTTTTCCTCTCTCTATATATTTTCCCTCCTTCGGTACTTCACTTCTCTCTGTCTTCAACTTACTTCCCACTGTTTTTCCACATTCCCTGCTCTCCCTCTCTCCTCATCCCCTATAGCTATTTCACCCTACCTTGCATATTCACTCTCCCTCTTTACCTCCTTTCGTTCACCCCACCTCTCACTATTCATCATCACCCCTCCTTAACCCCTCTCACCAACCTCCCCTCATATCCCCCAACCCCCCCTTCCCTCAGCCAGAGTTCAACGCCCTCACTACCAAAGCTACACACACAATAAGTTTGATATCAAATTAATATTAAAGAAGCACACATGCCTCTTTGAGTCGAACCGATTTATGGTATGCAATTTCTGACTGAATAGAGACTGGAGGATCAGACGTCAATTCCTTCCCGTTTATATCATCCATCCAGTATGTACGTGTACATACATTACCCTCCCCTTTACTCTTACCCACTTTCCCTCTCTTCCTTCCATTCCTCTCTCCCCTTTCTCTCTTCTTCTATTCCTTCCTTGCAGTCCTCCTCCCTCACCTTTTCTCTTCCCCTCTCTTCCTTCCATGCAGTCCCCCTCCTTCCTTCTCATTCCTCTCTCCCCCTTCCCTTTCCATTCCCTATCCTCGTTAACCACCTTTACTCACTCATTCATGCACTTACTTTCCCTATTCCTCTCCTCTACCTCCCCTCCCATCCAAAACATTTCTCCTTCTTTTCTATAAATTTCTCTACCCTTGCATTTACTCCTTTTAATCTATTTCACTCATTTTTTTTTCTCTACTTCTCAGCTTTCTTCCTTCTCTCTCGTCCCTTCGTCTCTGCATGTACTGTACGAACTCATATATTTCACTTTACCAGGATTTGTGATATTATGGTTTATTTATTCATCACAGGACGACCTAGTTATACCGAGCTATTGAGAAGAGTCATCCGTCATAGAGTTAAATAGATGGTACGGGTTTGTGAAGTGCCGGGAAGGGGGGGTGGGGGGGGGGAGTGAGAGGAGGATTGGAATGGTGAAAAATAATGGTGTTCTGTTGCTTGGAATAGTTTGGAGGATTCAGTTGTTCCTGAATTATCAACACAAAACTTCCCCCTTAAGGCCCCTGTGATGGTGCATGATAATTGGAGACTTCTGCTTCCTCCTGACTATGCCACGAAACAAGCTCCATCCCTATAGGTTGTGTTTCGTGGCAATATTTGAAGGACTCATTTACCTTCAATGTTGGTGGAGACATGGAAATGGGATATGTGTCAGGCTATAATGGTGAGGTGAAAAAATGTCTGGTTGTGATGTTGATGGAAATGATGATATGACGAACACTTGGAAAAAAAATGTTGTTTGTACGACGGTGACTCTGCTTGATTGATTGATTGATTGATTGATTGATTGATTGATTGATATTAGGCACCGCAACAGCGAGGTCATATAGCCAAAGGAACTCTGACTGATGAATGGTAATTTATTATAGGAACTAAGAAGTGATAGATAGTATAAATTCTAAAACTATGTACTTTTTTTGAACGAAGAGTCTCCTTTTTTCATTATCTCATTATAACTTTTACATGAATGAAGGACATATTTAAGTACATGAATAAAGGACATATTTAAGTACGTAAACTAAGGACATATTTAAGTACATGAATAAAGGACATACAGTATTTAAGTACATGAATAAAGGACATATTTAAGTACATTAATTAAGGACATATTTAAGTACATGAAATAAGGACATATTTAAGTACATGAATTAAGGATATATTAAAGTACAGTACATGAATATTTATTAACTTGTTTCTTCCCTTGTGGTTCGTTGCGTTAATCAAGAAAATCTATAAACATTCACCATTGCAATAAATCTATACCCCACTTTGTTCTTCAGTGTTTTTTTCGCAGTTGTTGGTCCCTCATTTGTTTACGATAATCAGAACGTAATGTGTAGTGTTTAGGTCCAATTTTGAAAGACGTGTTTGAGTTTGGTAATGGACGGAGTTGCAAGTTATACGTATGTGCATGGCCAAATACGGTATGCAGACAATAATGCAATAATAATCCACAATAATAATCAACAATGCATAATTTATATAGTCAGACTGAGATCAATGAGGTGTATCATACAAAAGGTGTTGTTGTTCTATTTTATCAGTGATTTACCGTTTACATGACACACTTACGAATACAGGATTATAGGTATTTGTATGTCAGCAAGGTAGTAAGTAACCCCCCCCCCCCACGTCGTATAAAAGCAATTATCATGCAGCAGTAATTCATTGTTTTGGATACAGGAATCGTCTTGAAATTATATCTTGCGAGTGTACGGTCTGTAACAAATAATAACACAATAAACAGGAGCTACTTATTAGTGCGTATTGAATCGAGTTGTGTATATTTTCTTTCATCACTAAGAATTCTCCATAGGTTACGTTATAATCAAACCTTTCTACTCATTTGGTGTGGATGAGTAATAAGAGTTCTTGAGTAACTAACTATAATCAACACATCTTCTTGGTATGTACCCTATAACATTTCCTCAGTGAAGCATAATTATACTTATATTTGTCATGTTTTGCTTCAATTAAATACCGAATCTTTCATAGTTTTCATTCACTTTTTCCTAACTTTCCAAATGTTCAAAGCTTTGTAAAAAGTCATGGTCTAATGTACAGTCGGCGGCAAAAGTCCTGTCGCCTCACTTGCTTCACCGAGGCACGCAATGTTCATAGACTCGAAATTATTAGGTGTAGAAACCAAGCGTATTTCTCGAGACCATGAACACTGTGCGTCTCAGTGAAGCAGGTGAGGCGACAGGACTTTTGCCGCCGACTGTACTGCAACACCTTCCAATGAGATGGCTTCGAAAAATGATCCGAAACTATAGCTGTTGGTGTGTGCAATTTTGGTTCATAAAATTAACTCAAATAGCTCGCTTTTATTCACCAGGTTGTAGTACATTAGACCATGACTTTACCTTTAATGTTTATGCCACAAATCCCAAAAAATGAACCACATACAGTATATTAATTAATCACACATAGAAAAGACGAACCATTGTTTTAGCTTCGTATTCGAAAGATCTTTTAAGTAAAATTCACACTGGTGGACGAGGTGTATAATGATATGGGTTTGTGGGTGTTATTTTCACATTATTTAAATAACACTTCATACATTGTAAATCTGAATTAAAGGGAAAATTCACTTCTGTTACTATGCAGTGCCTTGATTCCTCCAAAATATCCTTGGAAACAGGACCAGATGAACAAAAATAATGGTGTTCTGTTGCTTGGAATAGTTTGGAGGAGGAATCAGTTGCTCAAAATTTACCAACACTGTATTTCCTCCTTAATTAGGCTGGTATTGGGTGAGAGGAGAGTATACACATTCATACACATTCATATACATACAGAACTTCTCAGCCTATAGTATCTGTAGTGTATTTACCCCCCCACCCCCACCCCACCCCCATCATAGCTCCTACCCTCCTCCATCCCCTTCCCTCCCTCGTTAGCAAGTTTGTTTATTCATCTCGTAATTGTGAAGTGGTTTGATGAAGGAAGAGGAAGTTAGTTGAGGAGCAGAAGGGAAGCGAAGGTGATTGGAAGAAAACGGGAAGGAGGTATAGAATGTGAGTTGCGAGAGATGAGACGATAAACTGAAATGAGAAGCGAACGTAAAAAAGAGGAATTTTGGATGAAAGTATGGGAATAGACAATAAGATGCATGGAGAAGAGAGATGAAGGTGAAAAGATAACACATGAAAAGGGAGCTAGGGTGATAACAGAGCAAATGGAAAGGGAAGAGAGGAGAAAAGAAATAAATACCAAGGAAGCATTCTCTCTCTCTCTCTCTCTCTCTCTCTCTCTCTCTCTCTCTCTCTCTCTCTCTCTCTCTCTCTCTCTCTCTCTCGTAAAAAATTCCAATAAAGTTTTCATAACTGTAGTACCGGTACCGTAGTGTAGTATTTTCGTCGTCAACCCGATTTGCAAACTATTCAATAACTTGTACCAAATAACAGTAGTGTACTGTATGTAGTCAGTGAAGTCAGCATTGTCAGTGAAGTCAGCATTGTCTGAGGTATACATAGTGCATATAGGAATGCATAGCTCGCATTCGTATGCATACCAAATTTACATATTCACATACCGGACACTACTTGCATTCGGTACTGACACACATACACACACACACACATATATATGCACACAAACATACCTGTCTACACACACACACACACACACACACACACATGCACACATACATACAAACAAACACACACTCACCCCTCTACACACACACACACACATGTTTTGACAACTTCCGGGGTAGTTGGCCTGTCTGTAAGAGGGTGTATGAGGGGGGGGGGGGGGGCAGGAGGGAAAGAGAGAGGGGGGGGGGGGGTTGGGGCTGGTCTGTGAGGGGCGTGAACGGGCCAGACAGACCCATGGCTGATGCACCTGCTGGATAGGAACGAGGGGGTACTGTTATTGTCTTCAGTGGATAGGAACGAGGGGGTACTGTTATTGTCTTCAGTGGATAGGAACGAGGAGGTACTGTTATTGTCTTCAGTGGATAGGAACGAGGGGGTACTGTTATTGTCTTCAGTGGATAGGAACGAGGGGGTACTGTTATTGTCTTCAGTGGATAGGAACGAGGGGGTACTGTTATTGTCTTCAGTGGATAGGAACGAGGTATTTTGAGGGTTGAGGAGGAGAAGGAGAGGCTAAAAAAAAAAGTTGATGGATTATTTAGGATGTGAAGGAACGGAAACACTGGCGGGATATTTAGTGGTTGGCGTGAGTGTTTTTGTGGTATGGGAATGAACGAACGCTGTGGGTTAGGTACTGTGGGTAAGTTTGTAGAGCACGGAAGAGAACGAAGGCTTTATGACAAACAATAGGTATATAGATATTTATGTTAATGAAGACAGAGAGAGAGAGAGAGAGAGAGAGAGAGAGAGAGAGAGAGAGAGAGAAAGAGACAAATAACAAAAAATATAAAAAGAGAGTGAGAGAGAGAACCAAATTAAACAAAAGAGAGAGAGAGAGAGAGAGAGAGAGAGAGAGAGAGAGAGAGAGAGAGAGAGAGAGAGTAGGTAAGTATGTACAGTTAAAGGCCAGGGCCGGTTTTTCATAACACATCTTAAAATCCTTTGTCAATTTCAGGAAGAACCCCTTTTGTGTGTGTGTGTGTGTGTGTGTGTGTGTATTGGCATAATGATTCCTCCATACTCTACTAGGAAACAGCAGGACCTCAGTACACAAGTATAGAGGATAGTTAAGTTTTGTAGTATGCTTTGGAGGACACAGTAGCCCCCCTCCCCTTCTTCAACAACACAAATTATTATTATGTATTATTATTATATATTATTATTATTATATATTATTATTATTATTATATATTATTATTATATATTATTATTATTATTATTATATATTATTATTATTATTATATATTATTATTATTAAATATTATTATTATTATTATTATTATATATTATTATTACATATTATGTATTGTTAATGATGATCCTTGTGTTGTTCAGTAGACGTAAATTTTCCTTAATTAACACTTAAATGACAACTTACGTAGATTATTTAAAAAAGTTCTTTCTACCACAACATGTTTCCTAAATCACCATCAGGAATTATTTCACTGCCAAGATTGTAAACAAATATCATTGTAACTTTGAGTTCTCTTATATTTTCGTTGATTACTTATATCTTTCCAATGAAGTTATAATATCTTTTCTTTGATTTTCGTTTTGTATATTTTCTTTTCTTCTTGATTATATACATTGTGTGGCAGGGAGTATTTAATTATAGAGGTAACCTGAACTTGGACTTTCCATCTTTATACCTTCTCTTTTGTGTTTCCCATTTGATATTGTATTTTCTTTTAATTTCTCTCGTCTGTTATTGTTATTGACCTGTTGTCAAGTTTTTTTCTTTTTCAGTAAATGCGTTTTGTGTTCAATTATTCTTCTTTCCTCATCTTAATCTTAAATTTAAATGTTTATATCCACAGATTACTTACTTCATCTCTCTAGGATTGCATTAGCAGTTACAAGTACTTTTTTTTCTCACAGTTTACATGATTTTTTTTCTTTGTGTGTGTGTGTGTGTATGTGTGTGTGTGTGTGTGTGTGTGTGTGTGTGTGTGTGTGTGTATGTTTATAAGATTTCATAAAGATAATTGATCAGTTAATATCCATCATTCATTCCTTCCTGCATTGACTCTCCTTCTCCCTAATTATACCATCCATTTCCCTAGATAGTCAACCTCCCAATAATAATAATAAAAAAAACTCTCTCCCTCTCCCTGAACAGCTCCTTCTTCCTCTCATCACCTCTCTTCCATGATCTTTCCATTCACATCAACCATAAACACAATTCCTATATATGCCAGAGCTCACTTTTCCTTAATTTCCCTTAAGAGATGTTTAATAATAATAGTATCTAAATTTATATATCCTACCCATAATCAATACAATTACTTACTTCATGAAGTATCCAAACTTTTGTCTGATTCATAAAATAACCTAAAATAGGCAAGATTTACATATTTCACCAACTGAACAATTACATACATAAATTAAACGTAACACATAAATATACAGTACGAATTATTTCCAGTCTCATATATATACATACACATCCATATACATTACACCCTGTACGCCCTTCTTCATACGGAACACACACACACACACACACACACACACACACACACACACACACACACACACACACACACACACACACACACACACACACACACACATAATGCACTCTCCCACACTCACACAGTTACTCAGCAAGTTGTGAGTGGTTGGGAGTGGGGTGGGGAATAAGTGTGTGTGTGTGTGTGTGTGTGTGTGTGTGTGTGTGTGTGTGTGTGTGTTCCGTATGAAGAAGGGCGTACAGGGTGTAATGTATATTATAAATGTGCACTGGTATAAATAATGTGGGACTGTGGAAATAATTCGTACTGTATATTTATGTGTTATGTTTAATTAATGTATGTAATTGTTCAGTTGGTGAAATATGCAAATTTTGCCTATCTTACGTTATTTTATGAATTAGACAAAAGTTTGCATATTTCATGAAGTGAATAATTGTATGGGTAGCATATGTAAATAAAGGTATTATTATTATTATTATTATTATTATTATTATTATTATTATTATTATTATTATTATTATTATTATTATTATTATTATAAGAGTACCGGTATGTGGTTTAACCTGTGTGTATGTGTGCACGTGACATGTATGGCTAATTGGCTTACATAACAAAGTGACTGACTGACTGACTGACTGTTTGACGCCCTCTGAGCCAGTCAGTCAGTCAGTCAGTGAGATCTAACATGTGATTTGTTGGACAGGAAGAACTCACACACACACACACACACACACACACACACAGGTGGTGGTGGGTATTATGATAAACAGAGGAGGCGAATAGAGGATAAATGAAGAAAGGAAGGAAGGAAGGAAGGAAGGGTGGAAGGAAGGAAGGAAGGGTGGAAGGAAGGAAGGAAGGAAGGGTGGAAGGAAGGAAGGAAGGAAGGCAGGCAGGGAGGGTGGAAGGATGGAAGGAAGGAAGGGAGGGTGGAAGGATGGAAGGAAGGAAGGAAGTCAGGGTGGGTGGAGAATGAAAGATAGTGGGTGATTATGGTAATAAGGGTGGAAGAGATTGTTGTTGTTGGTTTGGTAACTAAAGAGATAATGAACAAACAAAGGTAAAATAACCCTCTCAGTACAATGTCGATCATCTGGAGTGATTTATATTATGTTGGGGATAACTTCTCATGATTTTACTCGTTTGGGATAAGGGTAACGAATGAAGAGAGAGAGAGAGAGAGAGAGAGAGAGAGAGAGAGAGAGAGAGAGAGAGAGAGAGAGAGAGAGAGAGAGAGAGAGAGAGATAACCAGCATAAACTAGACATAGATGGGAGAGGAAGTGAATGGAATATTAACCTAAGATCAGTCTCCTTCTTTTCTCTATCTATTTCCTTCCTCCCTCTATCTATCTCCTACCCTCTATCAGTCTCCTTCCTTCCTCCCTCTATCTCCTCCTTCCTTCTATCAGTCTCCTTCCTTCCTCCCTCTATATCCTACCCTCTACCAGTCTCCTTCCTTCCTCTCTCTATCTCCTCCTTCCCTCTATCATTCTCCTTCCTTCCTCCTTCTATCTTCTTTTTCCCTCTATTATTCTCCTTCCTTCCTCCCTCTATCTCCTCTTTCCCTCTACCATTCCCCTTCCTTCCTCCTTCAATCTCCTGCCTCATGTGTTGTGTGTGTCTGTGTGTCAGTCTCCTGCCATCAACGTAATAACCCCGTTGGGGAATTGCCTCCTCAAACAGTCGTAATAATAACTGATCAGCAAATGAGTCTGGATTCCTGTCTCTCTCTCTCTCTCTCTCTCTCTCTCTCTCTCTCTCTCTCTCTCTCTCTCTCTCTCTCTGTTTGTTTGTTTGTTTCTTTTCTTTCCAATTCCTATTTTTATTTTATACTGGTGTTTATTTCTCCCTATTTTTGTCTCTGTGCCTCTTATTATCCATTCTTTCTTCCCATCCCTCTCTTTCGCCTTTGTCACTTTTTTTTAATCTTTTTCTCTCACTATATTCCTAACTTACATTCTCTCTCTCTCTCTCTCTCTCTCTCTCTCTCTCTCTCTCTCTCTCTCTCTCTCTCTCTCTCTCTCTCTCTCTCTCTCTCTCTCTCTCTCTCTCTCTCTCTCTCTCTCTCTCTCTCTCTCTCTCTCTCTCTCTCTCTCTCTCTCTCTCTCTCTCTCTCTCTCTCTCGTCTGCGACCTCTGCCTGTCCTTCACCCTTTCCGTTTATCTCCCACTCAACCCCCCCCCTTTTTTTTCCCTCCCCCCCCCCTCCTTGTTTTCTAGTCCCATATTATGTCAACTTATGTACACAGTGTAAGTACAGTACATTACATAGTACATTACATAGTACATTACTCGACTAATTAATTGATCACATGTCTGGGTCGCCTCGTAAAAAAGTCACTATATATATATTTACAGTATGTATGTATGTGTGTGTGTATTTGTCTATCTATCTATTCATCGCTTTATCTATCTTGCTATATTATATCTAGTTTATCTATGGTAGTATCGGCTCTCCCAATTAATCTATATCAACATACGTATATAATTAATTGCATGGTTAAACGATCTATCGAATCTTTATCGTAAGTCATCACACCAGACTGTAATTATTATAGGCGTTAATTAAAGGCAGATCATTTTGTTGGTGAATTGGAAGGTGTGTGATTCCTCCAAACTATACCACGAAACAAACAAATCCCCTATTAGTATGTACAGTACCATTGAGTATATCTGTTTTCTGACATAGCTCGGAGGAATTACAGACCTTCCAATTCACCAACAACAAGAGAATTTCCCCACAAACCCATTTCATCTACAGTATTATTGGTAGTTGAATAGAATGTAAACAAACTGTACTGTTCTGCCCCCATAATTATAATGCAGGTAGAAGTGGAAGGTTCAGGTGACGTTATCTCCTACCTAGAGTATACCTCCAGGGTTAAGGAGTCTCTCTCTCTCTCTCTCTCTCTCTCTCTCTCTCTCTCTCTCTCTCTCTCTCTCTCTCTCTCTCTCTCTCTCTCTTTTATATAAGTAACTCGTAAACAAATATGATATGCAAAAAAGCAGAGTACATATCAGAAAAAAACCCGAAGAATAAGAAAGGAAAGAAGTTGTAAGGATTACACATATGTTTTGTTCAATTAAATTAATCTCTTCCTCGTGGCAATAGATAATCAACCTCCATTCAGGTCTACAAAAAGTCTGACAGTAACTTTAATGCGGCTGGTTAATTATGATAAGTAATGTAGGCCAAGGCAGAGTGTTATCAAGTAATTTTTATAGACATATCATTAGGTTGATGAAACATGACTCACGCGATGGCTTGATTGATTAATTGATGGATATTAGGCGCCGCAACATGGAGGTCCTGTAGAATATTGTGGGTTTGTTTGTCGATGGAGGACATATTCCGATAGCTTGTAGGTGAAGCTCATGAAAAATATGCTGCAGTATAATATTATATGTTTAAGTTACTACACAGAATAAATGACATACTGTAATTTACGAAGTCTTGGTTCTTTATGTGATCAAAAACTATCTTTAATTGTATTCTTTTTATTTTATTGTTGTTTGAATCTTATATAGAGGAGTATAAGAATGATGATAAGAAGCTAATAAAAGGAGTTTGGGGGTTTGTATCTTTCTATTTACGGTATTAATTATAAAATAATGATATAAACTCCTAAGCTACACTCATATAATATATATATTCTTGCCAAACTCTTTATATTACTACCAGGCATTTGTTCTTCCACGTGTTTGTTGAAAGGTGCCAATAGGTTGCAAAACACTCGAAACTTGGCACTTGTTCTTGGTCTTTTATTCAGCAATGTGTGTGTGTGTGTGTGTGTTGGCGAATATGTTGCAATCTTTAAGGACCCTGTGATGTCGTGTATGAAAATTGGAGACTTCTGATTCCTTTTAACTATGCCACTAAACACGCTCCTTTCCATATAGGTGGTGTTTCGTAGCAATATTTGAAGGACTCATTTACCTCCAATTTTCTAACTATATCACAGGGTCCCTTAAGGATTTTGTCGCTATTTAAAACCCTTGTACTATCAGATGAGATATTGCATTAGGGTCAGTGAATATTCAGTACAATCAGAGGCTTACCATAACACCTTACCCAGACTCCCTTTCTTTCCCATCTCTTGTGTAGTCACCTCTCTCTCTCTCTCTCTCTCTCTCTCTCTCTCTCTCTCTCTCTCTCTCTCTCTCTCTCCTTTTATCTATACTTTTACCACCTTTTGCTTTGCTCTTATTCTCCTATTCTGTATATTCATTTCCCCTTATCTTCACTTCCTCTTCCTCCTTCTATATTCCCATATTCCCCTTTTACCTACTCCCACTCCTCCCCCTACTCCTCCACCTCCCCCCTACTCCCACTCCTCCCCCTACTCCCACTCCATCTCCCTCCTTCTCCACCTCCCCCCTACTCCCACTCCTCCTCCACCCTCCACTCCAAACCTCGAGATAGCAATTATTCGGCTCGACCAACAACAAAGGTGTCAGATCACGTCTGTTGCGCCAGCGATTTATCACGAGTCTCGAGTTTTAAGAGTAATGGTGTGTGTGTGTGTGTGTGTGTGTGTGTGTGTGTGTGTGTGTGTGTGTTGAGATTGGTGCATGGTTGTGAGCCGGGATGTAGGTTTATGGTTTTTGATGTGTTGTGGAGTGAAGTGTGTGTGTGTGTGTGTGTGTGTGTGTGTGTGTGTGTGTGTGTGTCAAATAAACATAGAGGATATTGTAATCTGCATGCAACCTCGATAGAAAAATGGAAGAGAAAAAGAATGCGACTGAGTTGGAAATCTATTGGCAGTAGGAAAAAATTGATAAATAGAAAGATGGAAAGGAAAGAGGAATACAGTACATGGAGGAGAACGATGGGAGAAGAGAGAAAGGAAAAGAATAAGTAATGGATGATAGTGATAGAGGAATGAACGATTGAGAGGGGGTAGATGAAGAGAGAGTAAAGAATAGAATAAATTGATGGTGATAGTGGAAGGAAGGAATGATTAGGTTGTGGGTGAAGAGAGTGTAAGGAATAAAATAAATTGATGAATGATAGTGATAAGAGGAAGGAATGATTGAGAGAGAGGGTGAAGAGAGAGAGAGAAAAGGGGAGATGGGAAAATATAATAGAGATGAATGTTGTAGGGGAGGGAGCTAGTGAATCACGAAGACTTGCTGAAGAATAGTGGATAGAAGAATGAATGATGGAGGGGAGGAGGAGGAACGGTTGTGGTGGTAAACAATACACCTTACTCCACCCCACCCCACCCCCCTAACCGCTTCTAGACCGCATCCCCCCCCCCTCCTCCTCCACATCAAGATCCCCTCCCTCCGCCCCCCCCCCTTCTCTCCCAACTCCCCCACTCTTCCAAATCCTCCTTCCCCCTTCCACACCTCTATACCACTTCCCGCCCTCCCTCTTCCCCACCTCTATGCCTCTTCCCCCCTCTCCACCAGTTCCCCCCGTTCCCCCCCGTCCCTCCCTCGCCCCCCACCCCACCTCTCCCCTCGTCTCCAGATCCCCCCGTTCCCCCCCCCCCTCCCCGCCGCCTCAGCAGTTGGACAGTTCGTGACTTGGGCAGGTATTAGCGTTCGACGGCCTGAATCCGACAGCTCACGAACGCTGCCGAAGAGTAAACAAACTTTACGGAACCCCACACGGATGGATGGAGAGCTGGATGGAAAGGGGAGGAGATGGGGGGTTAGAGGGTAGGTGGGTGTCGGTCGGAAGAGGGGGGGAATAGGGGAAGGGGTTAAGGGAGGGATAGGGGAGGGAGGTTGAGGAAAGTGAGCGTACGGAAAGAGAAGTGGAAGGGGGATAGGTAGGGGAGGAATAGGGGAAGGGAATAATGGAGGGATAGGGGAGGGAGGTTGAGGCGGCGGCGGCGGGACGGAAGGCGGCGGGGCGGCGGCGGTGACGACGACGAAAAAAAAAAAAAAATAATAATAATAATAATAATATAATAATAATAATAAAAAAAAAGTTAATTATTACAAAAAAAAAATATATATATATATATATATTATTAAAAAAAAAAAAAAAAAAAAACGGCGGCGGCGTCGGGTGGAGGTGGATGAAGTAAGGTGGATGAACAGCAGTGTGGATGAGGTATAAGGTGGATGAACAGCAGTGTGGATGGAGTAAGGTGGATGTGATATACCGTGGGAAGGTGAGTGTGTGGGTGATGGCGCGTGACGGTAGTGGCTTCCTTCTGTACACACACCACGCCAGGCCGCACACACACACACACACACACACCACGCCTTGTACCTATACCACACCACACCACGCCGGTACACACACACACACACACACACACCACGCCTTGTACCTATACCACACCACACCACGCCGGTACACACACACACACACACACACACCACGCCTTGTACCTATACCACACACACACACACACACACACACCACAACATATTATAGCCTACCTTGCATCACATCATACTTCACTATACTGAACATCACACATGAACAAAATGCACCACAATGTGTACATACTGCACCATACCACACTGTACACACCCAATGTACCACACTACAATACACTGTAACTGTACACACACTACACTGTACACACATTACACCACATCATACTGTATTCACACTCTACCACACCATACTACACACACTACAACACAACACACCTCACCTCACTGGATACAACTACACACACTTCACTACACTACACCACACCACACCACACCACACCTCACCACACCACACCACACCACACCTCACTGGATACACTTCACACCACACTAAGCTATGCACTGAACACACCAGTTTTATGCATTCAAGGCCACCTTATTTACCTCTCATCACTCATCTCCCTGTCTCTCTCTCTCTCTCTCTCTCTCTCTCTCTCTCTCTCTCTCTCTCTCTCTCTCTCTCTCTCTCTTTTAAGGGGGGTAGTACAGTGTTGGTGAATCTGAAACAACTGATTCCTCCAAACATTTCCAAGCAACAACAGGCCACCATTATCTTAGTCCATCTGGTCCTGTCTATCTATCTATCCCCTTCACCCCTCACTCCTAGCCCCAACTCAGGTATACTCTAGCCTCACCTGATATTGCCACTGCTAATAATTCTACTATTACCTCAGTAAGTACTACCACTATACATGCCTACCTTCCCATCTACTAGTACTAACATTACTTCTAATTCGTTTACCATTACCATCCCTACCAAAACTACACTTTATCTTGTCTCTATTTAACCACTACAAACACCACCATCACCACCACCACCATGCCCCAACTTTCATTTACCTTTATATACAACCATTACCATCAGTTCACTGTCCATTATCACCCTATACTTGAACTAGACCTAATACCTTGTCTTTACTCTGTCTCAACGAACACTAACACAGCCAAGCTTACCTTCTGTTATTAGAGTACTACCATTACCTCCAATTTCCATGCCATTAATAGAACACCATCTCACTGACACACACACACACTCACTCCTTCTACAATTACCATTACTCGGTGGCACAAGCCGAACGAGCAACACCCTGACGTTACCTAATATACTTTCCAATAATTGTAGGTCAATAATTAGACCAACAAACCTTCATAGGAATATTTTTGATTGGTGTATGGTAAAGATAGACTACACCTAAATCTTATACTTTTTTTCTTTAGACACTGTGTATGGTACCGCCGAAATAAAAAAGTTCAAGTTTATAAAAAAAAAAAACTTCCTCCCATAATAAAAAATAATTACCACATGTCTAATAGCAGCACCATATGTCGACGCAGCCTGTGTGTGTCTCATTACACTAGAGGCTGCAAAATATACGTATGCTGTTCTTCATTACCAAGATGATAACAGTGATAGAAGGAAAAATCTCTGAACTTTTCATTTCGGCTGTACCACCACCAATCTCATCCCGTTTATCTTTGGACCCTTCATCTATTCTATAATCCCTTTCTATCCCATTACTAAAACTAATATCAACGTCTCGCCACCACTGCCACTACACATCTGGCTCTACTCTTAACCTGATATCAATTCCTCTCTACAGGCCAATTTAAGATTTGTGTGTACATAACTGATTTGTATTCCTCTACGAAAGGTATTGAACACTGTGGTTACCTGTTATTGAATTGTGTAGTCATTGTGTGGTCAGTCAGCATCGTGTACTGACCATGACTACCGAGCTGTGACCACTACCGGTACTATGAGCGGTGTGGGTACTATGATAGTGTACTGTATATATTGACTGTGATTATGGTAACGTGTGGTTAGGAAGCAGCCAAACAAACAGAACCTATAGTGAAATTGGTACTTTCTTTCATTACTATACTATTACTACCAGGAGCATTCACACCTCCCAGTCCCATTACCATAACTACTACCAGTATAACTACCACCATTATAACCCCTTCCTCAAGCGGAACCACACCTGCCACCATTATCTCAACCTTCCATCTCAGTCACCATTACTGCAGGCACCCAAACTACCATCATTACCATATTTGTTGGCACTACACCGATAACCAGTACTACGCCTTGACTATCAACAACACCAACGTCACCATTATCACACTATCAGTAGAACCATTATTGACCAACAACAACAACAACATTTCTATCACTACTACAACTTTACCCTTCCACTACCGTCCCCAGTACTACGAGTAATACGAATGTCACCACCACCACCACAACAACAGCAACAACAACAACCAAATTACCACGATATTCCCCACCACTATATTGACTAACACCTTATGGTTTTCACATTGTCCACTTCTACCACAACTACTAACATTTTTAACCCACCACTGCCAACTATAACTTCCACAACTGTCACCACCATTCACACCACTTGCACTACTTTCCTCACAGCAACTACCACCATCTTTCTCACCACTGCCACCACGACTATCATACCTAAAACCTCTATCACCACCACTACTGTCCTCACCAACTAGCTATCCCCACCACTATCATCACAGTTCCACTACTACAACCACTATCATCACTGTCCAACTACTACTACAACTTCCACCACTGTCCCCCATCATTATAACCACAACTCACTGTCTCACTACAATATCTACTACAATCACTGTCCAACTACTACTATTACAACTACCGCCACTACCCTCCACCATTATCCCCCACTATACTATCCCACTACAACAACTTTCCCCACAATTACCACCACTTTCCCCACAACTACCACCACTACAACAACTCCTACACTTACCACCACTGTTCCACTAGCACAACTATCACCACTGTCCCCACAACTACCACCACTGTCCCCACAACTACCACCAGTATAACAACTACCATAACTACCAGGAGCAGTACCGGAAGCCTCTGTCTAGTGGCCTGGAGGCAGTGGTTCTCATCCTGCACAACCTGTCCTGCTTCACCTTGCCCTACCTTGCCCTGTCTTGCCTTGTCCTCATCTCCTTTAGAAATTGTCCTGCATCACCTTCTCTTATTGTGTCTTGTCCTTCCATGATTTGTTATATTATTCACCTTGTCCTACCTTACACTTCATTGACCTGTCCTAACCTGGCTTGTCCTACCATGCTGTGTCCTGCTCTGCCTTCTATCACTGTCCTGTTTAGCTGCCATTGTTGTTCCTTCTCCTGCCTTAATTCTCGAGCTCTGAATTAGTTTACTCTACTTTGCCATCACTAACCATACAGGTATTCAGTTTGTTATTCCTTGTTGTGCTGTGCCCTGCCTTATCTTGTCTATCCCTCCCTGCTCTGTCCTGTACTACACGGTAATTAAGGACCCCAGTAATGTAGTTAGAAAATTGGAGATAAATGAGTCCTTCAAATATTGCCACGAAACACTACCTATATATAAGAACCTTGTTTCGTGCATATGGCATAGTCAGAAGGAATCAGAAGCCACCAGGTTTCATACACGATCACATGTTCTTTTAACCCTAGGCTATCCAAACCCAACCTAGTTCTCCTTTTCCCTGTCCTTCCACCTCCCCCCCCCCTATTCCCTATTCTATATAATTCCCTACCCCTTCCCATCCTTCTCAATGCTGTCTGCTTCATTGCACTCCCTTCCCCCCACCATTGGAGTTGCCCCCGGGGGTCTGGAGTGAGCAGAGGCCCCGGTAGCCCCCTTACACGGGGCGGGGGCGTGCCGTATACCGCCTGGGGGAGGAGAAGCAGGTGCGGGGCGGGGCGCTAAGGGCTAGGGGGAATAGGGGGAGGTATAAAGGTGTAGAGAATAGGGTAGGGTAGGGGAGGGGAGGGGAGGGTAGGGTAGGGGAGACGAAGAAAGAGAAGATGATGAGGACAGGGGCAGTGAGTAGGGAAGGGAATAATAGGAGAGGTAATCAGAATAGGGAGGATAGGATAGAGGGAATTAAGGGTGAGGAGGGCAGAAGAAAAGAGGATAGGTTAAAGTCAGGTCGTAAAGTAGAGGAGACTTAAAAGGGAAAGTGGGTGATAAAGAGTGAGAGGATGTATTAGAGTAGAAGAGGGGCAGGTAGGATAGATAACATGCATCCGTTGAATGGAGGAATGGGCTAAACAGTTTTATGTAACCTGGACAACCTTACAACACAACACATATAATTAGTCACTATAGGTACACAAGATCTTTGTTGTTTATAAATTTGCTAACCTTTTTCTTTGTAGATTCTCTAAATGATTGGAAATATCATACCCCATTCTGTATTTGTTAGGGGCCCTATTATTATTTCGTGTTTGGAGTCCACACCATGCAGTGTATCTACATGTTAAGTGTCAATCATATATGTATGTTTTTATGGGAAACTCATATGACTTACAAAATAGTGTTATAGATAATCCTCAAGTCCATGCAGGAGTTAGAACTCTACATAGATTATTAGAAGAGCCAGAGGAATGGATAGAATGGAATGGATATGTGTGACTATTGTGGAACTTGATATATTGTGTAATTTCTCCTCATTATTAAACTGTCACTGGCTAAAGAAATTACTTTAGCCTCAGAAGTGCACCGAAATATACCCCCAAATATTCTTATAGTAATAAAACTGTTACAAGGAGTTAGAGATATAGAAATGAGCGTTGGACAAGGAGGAATGGGAGAAATGGCCTTGGGCTTTGATGCTGAATAAGGTTTAAACAAGGAAATATATATCATGTATAAGTAAGTAAGAGCTGTAGCTTTGGTAGTTTGTGGGAAATGTAAGTTTATTTCAAGGGGTTCTGTGATGTAGTAAGAAAATTGGAGTTAAATGAATCCTTACAAAAATTGCCAAGGAGCTTGTATCATGGCATTAGTCAGAAGGAATCAAAAGCCGCCAATTCTCTCTCATACACGATTGCAAAGTTGTTAAAGATTTCTCCAAGAACAACACCACAATTAACAAGCTTGTGTCCATACTTGCCCGTCGTAATAAAAAAGGTGTGAGAATGAAGGGATATATGGGTGGAACATCTGGGGGATAGGAGGAGGAGGAGGAGGATGGTGAGTCGTAATGGAGAGTTGGGTTTGTTATGGAGGGAGATTGACTTTAGGGGGGATTTGAGTAGTGAGGGGTAGTGGTGGGTATACTGGTAGGGGTAGTGGTGGGTATACTGGTAGGGGTTAAGGGTTGGAGAGAAGCGAACTATAAAGGAGAATGGAATGATGAGACAGAGTATTCTTCTATTGTTCCTGGGATTAGGTTGATCAAGGTTATTGTGAGTCTGTTACTTTACATTGGCTTATTTTAGTTGCCAGTTATTTTAGTTACCAGTTATTTTAGTTAGTGACCAGTTATGAGTTTGAGATGCTATTAAACTTATTGTACAGTCATGGTCAAAAGTTTTGCAACCTGGTGAATAAAAGCGAGGCATTTGAGTGAATATTATGAACCAATATACAACAGTCAAAAACGGAAGAGTGCTTTTCAATACTATCATATGTATGTATGTATGTACAGTCGGCGACAAAAGTCCTGTCGCCTCAATTGCTTCACCGAGGCACGCGATGTTCATAGACTCGAGATTATTAGGTGTAGAAAACATGCGTATTTCTCGAGTCCATGAACACTGTGCGTCTCGGTGAAGCAGGTGAAGCGACAGGACTTGTGCCGCCGACTGTACAACAAGAAGCCAAGTTATCACACCTGCAAAAGAAAGAAAGTCAAGTTCCGACCTTTCCAATCATAATAATGCCATATGGAAATCTAATGAATGAGACTTATTGATATTTACGAAGGGACCGGTTACAAACTCCTTACAAACCGGTTATAAACGAAGAAACCGGTTATAAACGGCTAAAGGAAACTGAAGATTATTATTATTATTATTATTATTATTATTATTATTATTATTATTATTATTATTATCATTATTATTATTATTATTATTATTATTATTATTATTATTATTATTATTACTATTATTATTATTATTATTATTATTATTATTATTATTATTATTATTACTATTATTATTATTATTATTATTATTATTATTATTATTATTATTACTATTATTATTATTATTATTATTATTATTATTATTATTATTATTACTATTATTATTATTATTATTATTTACCATGGTTCTAAATTCGTTAATAAACCTGACAACTATCAGATCAAGATAAACGTAAATAGAGTTGTTGTTGATTGTGAATGGTCGTGAATTAACTGACATGTTGAAACACTGACATGTACAGTCGGCGGCAGAAGTCCTGTCGCCTCAAATGCTTCACTGAGACTTGCAGTGTTCATGGACTCGAGTATACGCACGTTTTCTACACCTACTAATCTCGAGTCTATGAACATCGTGTGCCTCGGTGAAGCAAGTGAGGCGACAGGACTTTTGCCGCCGACTGTACACTCAACTCAAACCAACTCAGACATAACCCTATCAAGCTTTGTGTGCAACTCATACGACGCCCCCTACCCCCCCACCCCCCCATCCCAACCCCATGCAAGGACAGGAAAGGGGAGGAAAGGGAAAGTAAAAAAGGCGAAGCATAATTATTAGAAAAGGACAAAGCAAAGATTATCAACGAGAAAATATGGATAAAAGGAAGTGGTTATAGGATATAGACTATTGGAGTATAATACGATAACGGACGAGTAAAGGAGGAACAGAGAGAGAGAAACAGATAAGACAGAGTATACGATAGCGGATGAGCAAGAGAGGAAGAGAGAGAGAAACACATCACGAGAGAATACAACTGACACCTTCTAATACCAATACAAGTTATGATTATATGATTATACCCAATACCTCAGTGGAATATACAGTACACTACCGTTAAGTTCGGATATATATACCATACTCGATTATACGTTTATATATATACCATACAAGATTACGTTTGGATGCTGTACAACGTTATATTCATAGTAGTAGTAGTAGTAGTAGTAGTAGTCGTAGTAGCCTTAATTTACACCTACCATCATCAAGTTCGGATCCGGTACACTGTCGCTATGTTCGTATACGTTATAGAAGGCCTTGATATTCCCATCTATGGCCGCGTATAATACCTGATCCAATCCCGTCTCGCCGATCACGGGAATTGACGAGACAGTCGCTGGGGCTTTCATCCGAATTGCTTCCGGGATTACGGTGATGGAGGGGAGGGAAGGGTTGAGGGGGGGAGAGAGAGAGAGAGAGAGAGAGAGTTGTAAAGAAGATGAAGGATGTAGAGTCAGAGAAATTGGATGGAAAGGAAAGTGGAGATAGGAATGAAAGAATAATGTAAAGGAAGGGAAGGAGAGGAAGGATATAAAGCTACGAAGAAGAGAAATATTGAAGTAAGAAAAATGAGGACAGGAGTAAATTAAACAAGAAGAAGAATATTTTTAGAAAGGAAAGTATAAGGACAAGTATAAGATTTTCAGAAGAGGTAGAAAAGGTAAGGGGAAACGAATGGAGGAGATGAAAAATGAGAGAGAAACGAGTAGAAAGGGAAGTATAGGAATTGGTAAAAGATCTGTAGAAGAGGTAGGAAGGACAAGGAGAAGCGAATGGAGGAACAGGTGAAGAAAAAAGGGACAAATGATGGAAGTAAGCAGAAAGAAGGGAGTGAATGATGTATGTATGTATGTTCAATGAAAGAGAAACCCATATAAGAGTAGATGAGGGGGAGGGGCAACAGTACACACACACACACACACACACACACACACACACCTGAAGCCAAACGTACTGTACTGAATACAAATTACACAACCAAACTACAGTACATTTTTAACACGTTACAACAATTACATAAACTAATTTTATGTACCACTAATATATATAATCATTGAGAACTTACTGTAAATAATTGACATGTTGATTTTACTCTTATTTTTATGACTTAAGATTATATGTATTATTTAGACGCCTTATTAGCTGTCATTGTTTTGATGAGCACTAGAGCGACGTCAATGGTAATTACAGAATATTAACAGCACATTACAGAACAGGACGTAGCAATGATATATAGAGAAGAGACTATATCTATTCTAGACGGTACTCATGCACTGTACAGACCTTGCGTTGCCTGATGGGAATTATTGTTGTTGTTGTTGATGTTGTTGTTGTTGTTATTATCTGTCTTTAGGGACCAACAACCACCACCACCACCAGCAGCAGCAGTGAGAGGTGGTTTAATTAAAGGGGAAGTAAAGTTTAGACATCTCATAGTGTTTGTGGTGATCAGAGGTCCAGTAGGCTACTAGGTGTGAGAAAGTGAAACATGTCTCCTATAATATTGTCTTGGAGTTGTTTGCAGAGATGGAGTCCTTCGTAACGTTGTAATCTTTTCGTTCACTCACTGGTTGGTTGGGTTTACCTTTCCACCCCGTCATTTCGATAGGTTCTCAGACCGCTGCTGAAAAAAAAAGAAAAAAAGTTCATCCTGTCTGAGTGTCAGTTCAGTGAATAATGGGTGTCAGTTTTGGTGTTGTTCACATTTCCCATCGAGGGTTACAACCTGCGGCCACCAACTAGAAACACTACTCGTTGAAAATATTATCCTCTTGCTATCGCATACATTATAAAGTTGCAACTGTACACCTTAAGCGTCAGGTAACTGGGAGAGCCTCAAGCGTTAACTTCTGTTCGATCTTCCACGAAACAATTACCCCTTCCATCCCTTCCCTCCTTACCTTCCTTCCCTGTGTCCCTTCCCTTCCCTCCCTCCTTTCCAGGCTCTACTCATGTCTGCATCATTTGAGTAATATATTTTCTTATATATAAATATACTCAGTCTCACCCCTTTTCTGTCCAACGTCCCTTATGTTAGAGTTACCTGGATACTCTCAGCCTTTCATAATTATACACAACAGACAATTGGTCAACTCTGGAACACTCTACCTCCATCCATCTTTCCTAATTACTACGACTAATTCTCCTTCAAACACAATGTGTCTAGGCATCTCGAACGAATTTGAACAGGATTTTGAATCTCTCACTGAGTCACTGTTTTGTCTCACTGTGACTGTAAATTATGTATGTACTGTATGTATGTATATATCACATCGCCACCAATCACACACATTTCACCAATATCAAACCTCCCCGTACGTACTCCCTGACTCCCAGCAGTACCGGTAGTAGTATATATAGTAACTTTTCCATGCCACATAGCCGTTTCATAATAACCTGTCACAGCTACACATACCGGTCCCCCAGCTGTCTGTCACCGGCATGCATATCAGTTCCGACACCGCTAGACATGCTACCCATATCAAGGACACATAATACCCGTACATACCTGGTGTACGTTGTTTTACATCCCGTACCCTGACACCGGTGTACGCGTAGATGCCCAAGCACACTTACGTACACGAGTGCCCACACGCACACTCACACGCACACTCACACTCAGGGGGCAGAAAAAACACGGTGCCCTGTCATTATGCACACGCACACACACACGCACACACTGGGACCTAAGTTGTGCCTGTCATACCCTTTAGTAACTGATAACTATGGGGTCTCTTTTTCTTTTCATTTTTCTTTGATGTAGGAGAGATCAAGAATGTGACCTAAAAATAAAAAATAATCTCGTGGTACCAAAACTACAGACATTTATTAAATTTACCCTTATGAAAAGTCGGCCCATTCAACTCTATCCGTTACTTTGGTTTCACAAGACTGATTTATATAACGAGAGAAGGAGACGGGAGGCAGAACTTTTTGCCCACGTGGAGTATAGAGTGTAAAATAAACTACAGTAACGATACAGTTGTCCTGATGTCCACCTGGTATACAGTTAGCGTGGACAGTTAGTTATGCTTCACCTTGAAATATTTCCCCAGGGACTTTTTTCCTGTAAAACGAAAGGGATTACAATTGAGAAACGACGAGGAATGAAGGGACAGTATAGACCAGTGAAACAACCTTTTGATCCTGACTGTACACATGGGGTTGGTCATTAGGCACGCAACACGCACACGAATTATTTTGCCTGTCTACATGTGTATATATTGTGAAATATACATAATATGATAAAAAAAACTAAAAAATTGTGCAACTTAGATATGGAATAATTCTCTACCACGTTTTTCAGGCATTATTTTTTTTCTGTAGCCATCATGTGCAATCTGATATAATTCAACATATATATCTTTGACTTTCCAGCCAATAGTACTTTTTATCCATTATTACCAAACACCAATGAAACAAAAGGAATAGTCATGTTCACTCTGAAATTAATCTTGTCCAACCTGATAGATACTTGCTTGAAGAACTGAAAGTGAGACCACACACACACACACACACACACACACACACACACACACACACACACACACACACACACACACACACTCGTCAACTCCATAACACACCTCAAGTCACGTACACAATACACAATACGTGAACATACATAGAATACGGTATACCTAATTTGCATACTGTACTTTTATCAACACATATAACACACATGAGACAAACTCTATTTATACAAGAAGATCAGAACACACAAATCTGTATCTTACTTCACACACACAAACACATAATCACACACAAACACAGTCACGCGAACACACACTCCATCAAAAGATATATATATAGTCACAACACACAAACATACAAACACACACACACCCTGGTGCCCAATCTCAGTCACAAAACATTTACACACACACACACACACACACACACACACACACACACACACACACACACACACACACACACACACATACACACACACACACACACACACACACACACACACACACACATACCAATCACTCGCAGGCAGACATGCATGTATACACAAACAAACACGCTCCTGCACCCATCCTCACACACACACACACACACACACACACACACACACACACACACACACACACACACACACACACACACACACACACACACACACACACATACACACACACACACACACACCAAGCACCCTCAAGCAAGCAAGCAAGCAAGCCAGGAAAAAAACCCACCCCACAATGCCTCCTTTCAGACACACACACGCAACCAACTCGCACACGCACGCACTCAACGGGTAAATAGTGTGTGTGTGTGTGTGTGTGTGTGTGCATCTGACCTCGTTATTGTGAACTATAATGTTAATCAACCACTATACTATACATACATACAACATCTTTAGTGGTCGTATTTTGATTTGCTTGCTCGTGTCTGATCATTCATTCATTCACCATTGATAATTTTTTTTTTTTGTCTGTTTGATTAATTAACTTAGTCTGTCACAACATCGTCATTGTCATCATCAAAGAAGCAACACAACAACATCAATAACAACAACAACAACTACTACTACTACTACTACTACTACTACTACTACTACTACTACTACTACTACTACTACTACTACTACTACTACTACTACTACTACTACTACTACTACTACTACTACTACTACTACTTCTTCTACAACAACAACAACAATACACACACACACACACACACAGAAAGAGTCACACACTGGACAAGAGAGGAAGTGGAATCCAGTTTTTATTGGTAAAGATAAACTACAGAATCGACTTGTCTCTGGTGATTGACTGATGGCCGTGTGTGTGTGTGTGTGTGTGTGTGTGTGTGTGTGTGTGTGTGTGTATGTGTGTATAAAGTCAAACGCCACTGCCTTTTCCATAACTCAAAGCTATAAAGATCTTGTATAATTATATCTTTGTAGAAATTGATTAGTGGTAAATAAATACTATGTTGTGGTCAATAAAATATCTATCTATCTATCTATCTGTGTGTGTGTGTTTGTTTGTGAAATGTTGCTCAGGTCTCTGTAAATATATTTCCCAGTATAATATGGCGTGTTTACAGTACGTGATTACATGTTTGTACGAGTATTGATATATGAGTTTGCATATGTGTGTGTATGTGTGTGTGTGTGTGTGTGTGTGTGTGTGTAGTTCTTACCTATGTTATTATCAGATTTAGATGTGCTGGGATACTCGAGATTACTATTTGTACACATTTACACTCCAAAACAAAAGCAGCTCAACAGAAGAAATTGGAGAAAAATATCCAATTCTAAACATATCCCAAATATATATATAATAGCAGTAGTTGTGTTCATTATCACCCCCAAAGGAACACCCTGCATAGATTATTGTTTGAGATATACTATACTGTACAGTCACGAGTACTAATAAGTATATACAGGTTTTGTTGATGTTTTGAAAAGTCCAATTGATCGACGAAATAATTCCAATGGAGATCATATTATTGTGAATTAAATTACTGTCTCTAGTATTCGAAGCACACCTGTATATTTATTAGTACTCGTGACTGTACATGCATTTCCCTCTCCTCTCCCATTCTTTCTACTAATCATCTCCACTTTCTCCCTCATCCTCTCTCCCTCTCAATCTGTCTTCCCCTTCCCTTATTTTCTCCTCACCTTCCAGCATTCCCTTCCCTGGTAATAATAATAATAAAAATAATAATAATAACAATAATAATAATAATAATAATAATAATAAATGAAGGAGCAGGTACATTTTCGTCATGTAATAAATACAGTTACAAAATTAAGGGATTATTATAGTGTACTCCAATTCGCCCTCAAAATCTTATGCCCTCAGAGACAGACAATGCAGACCTCCGCTATCCACACTTTCCATCCCTACTGCATGTGTGTATATCAGGGAACCAGATAATAAAGATCATTATAAAAACATCATCTTATAAATTGGTCCTGCATGTCGAATATTATTATATCTATCTCCCTTCAGACGACAACCACAACCTTGAGTTCGTCTTCCATGATAGATTAAAAAAAAAAAAAAAAAAAAAAAAAGGAATATTATACATAAAAAGATAAATAAACTATATAAAAAAATGCATCATATTTTTTCTTCATGTGTGTAATAAATGATCAGAGGGATTGCCTACTGTTTGTTAACCTTGTATATTGATTGGACGACACGAATCACCCTTATGATTACTGAATACTTTCGATTCTTGAGTGTCGATTCCACATTGGTTTGTTTGTTTTGGTTTGTAAGCATCATACCGAAGGAAACTGAATACTGTACAAATGACTCATGAGTTAGTGAATTATTTGATGACTCCACTATGGAACTATCGTAATAATGGAACTAACTACATGACATATTTTGTGGACATTATTATTACTATTGGCCATAAGATTATTATTATTATTATTATTATTTATTTACTTACATATTTTTTGTACACTACATGTCAGGTTGTCTGGGCGTACTGTAGGTTGTACTTGTAATGCCGCCGACCTTGGAATTTGGTCTGAGGTTCGACACAAGCCATATTTTTTTTTTTTTTTTTTTTTTTTTTTACCGTATTGAGAAAGGAATGATGGATCTCGTCTGAACCAGTTTTTGTACAGTCTGGTGGAAAAGAGGGTGGCAGTCTCTCTCTCTCTCTCTTTCTCTCTCTCTCTCTCATCTGACGTAAAAAAATTAATCTAATCTCGAGAAAGACGTTTCGTTCCGGCATTAACTATATTACATTTCATCTGATTTTTTTTTTTTTTTTTTGAGAATTTTACAGCATTGAGGTTAAACTAAAAAAAAAAAAAATAGATAAACTCCCACTTGAGTCATAATTAGCACTTAAGGGGAGATTCTCTTGTTGTGAATTGGAAGGTGTGTGATTCCTCCAAAAACTATCCCACGAAACAGTTAGTAGTAAGATTATAAGGGGGAAATGTTGTGTTGGTAAATCTGGAGCAACTGAATCCTCCAAACTATTCCAAGCAACAGAACACCATTATATTTGTTCATATGGTCCTGTTTCCTGGCATACTTTGGAGGAATCATGGCACTCCAATGTAACAAAAATGTACTCTCCCCTTAAACCTTCGATGCAGCTCTGCGTAAGTAAGTAAGTAAGGGAAAGCAGAATATAATGATCCGCCCGAGTACACTCTAACGTTTTTGTTATAAACGTATTTACATATGTTACACCCGACTTGTACCCGACACAGATGGCTTGTCAAGTCGTAATAAACAGTTTCTGGTCCCACTCACTCAGTCAGTCAGTCAGTCAGTTCTTGAATGTCATGCTAATTGATGTATGTACCGGTACTATTAAGAGAAGATTTTATTTTTTGGTAACCTGAATGACTACTGATTCCTCCTAACTATACCAAAAAACAGATGCTCTCTGTACTTATATAGGAGATCTGTTTTATGATATAGTTTGGAGGAATCAGAGACCTTCCAATTCACCAACAAAAATATCTTTCCTTAAGGTTGATGCTCTTTCTTATTTTATATTTTGATGTGGGGTTTGTTGAGGTACAGGTGGACACGACACGACACGACAATATTAATCTTTTACTGATGTTACTAAGGATTTTCTACAGCTGAATAAAGTATAAAAAAATATCCATATACTATTGTTTACAACTGCATTTCTTAGTATACTTGTCACACCTGCCTTCTATCTGTCCCAACTGTCTTCTATCTGTCACACCTGCCTTCTACCTGTCACACCTGCCTTCTACCTTACACACCTGTCTTCTACCTGTCACACCTGCCTTCTACCTTACACATCTGTCTTCTACCTGTCCCACCTGTCTTGTACAGTACACTCGCATTCCAAAATTTGTATGCAGGTCTTGTTGAAGTTTCGAATCATTTGACATACTAGTTGAACCAATTACAACACTTATCCTGTTTCATATTTACTTGAGCTCACATAATTAATACTCGATCAGGCTATTCGAAGCAAGCCTGGATATATATTTTGGATTGCGAGTGTACAGTACATGGCACCTGACACACACACACACCTGTGATGGGTTGATGTCTGTTGGTGGGTAGCTGGTATATCGATAGGCAGAAATACTAATAGGTAATATACCGTCTCTTCCCCCCCCCCAGGCCTAACCCTCCTAAGTGATTACACACATACAGATGACGGTGATGAAGCAGGAGGGCGTTACACATCTGATGAGACATTAATAACAAATTATATTTATTAGGTGTGAAATTGTCTGTTGTTAGTATAGTGTCATCTGGCCTCTGTTGCCTGGCCTTAGGATGTTCATATTGAATTGTATTATTGTTAGAGGAAAATAAAGAATAAAACAAAGTAGTATTGCAGGATTTAAAAGGGCATTAGTTTATCAATAATTATTTACCTTCACTTATAGGCAGAATAAAACAAAGTAGTCTAATAAATGTACTTGAGAATATAAAGTGGTGTTAGTTTATTAATAATTATTTACCTTATCTTACAGACAGAATAAAGCAAAGTAGTCTATCTGTACTAAATGATTTAAATTGTCGTTAGTTTATCAATAATTGTTTACTTTCTCTTACAGACACCTTGGCGGGGTTATCAGAAGTGCAGGACATGAAATGAGGAAGTGACTATCGCTAGTAAGAAGTGACAAACATACAGTACGTAACAATTGACAGGTGAATGTTTTGATAAGGTAAATGAAAACTGGCACGTAACCGAAGTAAACTGCAAATGGAGCCAGAAAAAAGAAAGACAAAATAAATGGCAGACAATCGAAGAGGGACAAGAAGAACAATACAGTTGGAAATGAAAAACAAGGTAAGTTTGTTTGGTAATATTCCATCTTTTCCTGAAATATACTTCTTAGTGTGTACCCTCCTGAGCTGCCTTACACACACACACACACACATACACACTCCAAGGAAGGAAATTATATCGACTGTACTTAATTAGTTGTGAATGATTGAAAACATGCAAACTCTAGGATTAAGTAAACATATATCAGTTTCAAAACACTTTAAATAGATAAAAATAATAATAATAATGATAATAATAATAAAAGTAATAATAATAATAATAACAATAATAACAATAATAATAATAATAATAATAATAACGATAATAATCATCATCATCATCATCATCATCATCATTATCTCTGTTATTACTATTGTTCTCAGTAGAATAAATAATGAGTAATATGTGTCATTATTAAACATGTTTCTTGTGACTCTACCACTGATGACACGTTAAAGTGAAGTAATATAGGAGTCATCTGCTTCATTATCTACCTCTTTCTCTCTCTGTGGCCCCGGGCTGTCAGAACGGTGAGGTGGAGGAGGGGGGTTGATGTGAGGTGAGATGAGGGGGGTGGGAGATGTGAAGGGTGTGTGGGATGTGAGGTGAGGGGGGAGATGTGAGGTGAGGGGGGGATGTGAGGTGAGGGGGGGGGGGAATGTAAGGATGATGGGAGGAGAGGAGAGGATGAGAGTAAATTTGGAGTAAAAGATGATTATTGAGATTGGGTTGGTTACATGTAGGAAGGAAGGACAAGGGAGATAAAGAGTCGAGAGAATAATCAACGAGAGAGATGGAAAAAGTTTTTGTAGTGGAAAGAGGGAAAGAAGGAAATGAGAGAGGTGGAAAATATGTGGAAAGTAATAGGAGTGAGTCAGGAAAAAGGGATAAATAAGGATGCAGAGATGTGATAAAGTAGAGAGAAACAAAAGGAATGGAAGGGAAAAGTGTGAGATAAATAAAATGAGATTGGAATAAAAGAGGTTTGGATTATTCTCGATTAAAATAATAAAGGTAGAGGGAATGAGAAGAGATTTGAAGGGAGGGAATGAGTTACTGAAAATAAAGAATGACACAGGAAGGAGTGGATAAATAAAGATGGAATGGTGATTAGTGATGAAGAGAGGACAAAAGGGAAAGACAGAGAGAGAAATATAATAAATGGAGGGAGAGAAGAATATGGAGAGGTGAACGATAGATAAAGAAGAGACTGACAGATAGACAGATAGACGAGTTATAAGGATGACTGGAAGCTGACGAGTAAATATTAATAAAAAAGATAAATTGAGACACAAAGGGATGAAAATAAATAGATACACGTACACAGAGAGAGAAGAGAGAGAGAGAGAGAGAGAGAGAGAGAGAGAGAGAGAGAGAGAGAGAGAGAGAGAGAGAAAAAAAAAAGAGAGAAACACTCACACATACACACACACACATACAGAGAGAGATAAAAACACTCACACATACACACACACAACACACACACAGAGAGAGAGAGAGACATACAGAGAGAGAGAGAGAGAGAGAGAGAGAGAGAGAGAGAGAGAGAGAGAGAGAGACATACAGAGAGAGAGAGAGAGAGAGAGAGAAAGAGACAGACGGCAGCCACCCTGAGGGCTCTCCACTCACCGCCCCCTGAGGACATCTTCCCACACCCTGCACCCCACTCACTCACCTCTCACCCCTCTCATTTCCTGTCTTCATCCCTCCCTTTCAACTCAATATATATTCTCTCTCTCTCTCTCTCTCTCTCTCTCTCTCTCTCTCTCTCTCTCTCTCTCTCTCTCTCTGTATGTGTGTGCGTCTCTCTCTTTCTCTCTCTCTCTCTCACTCTCTCTCTCTCTCTCCCTCTCTCTCTCTCTCTCTCTCTCTCTCTCTCTCTCTCTCTCTCTCTCTCTCTCTCTCTCTCTCTCTCTCTCTCTCTCCTCTCTCTCTCTCTCTCTCCTCTCTTCCATTACCACTCTGCTACTAACTATTCCCCTTCTCCTTTTTTCCTTCCCCTTTTATTAACCTTCCTCTACTTCTTTCCTACCTTATCATCCTTTCTCCACCTTCTTCCTTTATCTTTCTCTTCCCTCACATGCACTTCCATCCCTTCCTTTCACCTCCTCACTACTTTACTTTCCTGCCACCACCCTCTCTCCTCCTCCTCCTCCGTCCTCTCCCCCACCAAATGTAAACAAACCAGCCTCGACCAATGAAAACGCCGGGTGCTGGGAATCAACGCGTTCTGATTGGTCCATTTGCCCTGCCTGCCCCTTGGTGGTGACAGGGCAGAGGATGGCGGTGGTTTTTGTGTCTCATTATCAGATCTATCTTCGCACGATGGAAATGTGGGCTTATATATCGTGTTGAGAGCTGGTAAAAGAGAGGAGAGGGAAGGGAAGAGAAGAAGAAGCTGGTAAAAGAGAGGAGGGAAGAGAAGAAGAAGAAAGCTGGTAAAAGAGAGGACTGGGAGGAGAAGATGAGTAAGGAAAGGAAAGGAAAGAAGGGTGATGCATGGTGGGTGTGTAGAGGAAGGAAAAGAATGGTTGTGGAGGTAGAGTTTATTTTATTTTAGAAGGAAAAGAATTGGTTGTGGAGTAGAGTTTATTTTATTTTAGATAACGAAGGTTGATTTTTTAAAGGAGGGAGACGGATTGAGAAGAAGTAAAAGAGGTGTAAGAGATGTTATGTTGTTGTGAGGAAGAGGTGAACTGAAAGGAAATAGAGAAAGGAGGAGGATAGGATACACGAAAGGAAGAAGTGTGACAGGAATGAAAGTTTGAAGGAGGAAAGAATAAAGAGAGAGAGAGAGAGAGAGAGAGAGAGAGAGAGAGAGAGAGAGAGAGAGAGAGAGAGAGAGAGAGAGAGAGAGAGAGAGAGAGAGGAATGAAAAGTAGAAGTCGAGAAAGGAATAGGAAGTAGAAGGAAGAGGAGGAGGAGGAGAGAAGATGAAGGGTGTTAGGTCAGGGAATATAGAGGGAAAAGAAGTGAACAAGAAACAACAAAATAGACTGGAAGAGGAAGAGATGGGAGGAGAGAAGAGAGAGAGGAAGATGTATTAACGAAGGAGGACCTAGTAAGAGATGTGAGAGAAGAGAATAATGACAGTGAAGAGAGGTAACAGAAGAGAACGATGAGAGGGAAAGGGGAAGGGATGATAATTATGAGGAGAGAGAAGAATGGAGGATAGCAACATGTAAAAACGAAAGGAAAAATATGAGAGGTGAATAGTGATAAAAGGAAGATATGAGAGAGGGAATAAGGAAGGTGAGGAGAGCGAAAAGTGAGAAGGGAAAAGGAAGGAAGATACAATAAGAGGGAATAGGGAAGGTGAGGGAGAGAGAAGAATTGAGAAGGGGAGGGAAGGAAGGTACGAATAAAAAGAAATAAGGAAGGTGGAGAGATAAGAGAAATTATATAATGATGTTACGAGAAAGAGGGAATAGGGAAAGTGAGGAGAGAGAAGAATGAGAAGGGGAGGGAAGGAAGGTAGGATAAAGGGGTGGTAAAGGTGAAGGGGGAGAGAAGAATGAAAAGGGGAGGGAAGGAAGGTAGGATAAAGGGGTGGTAAAGGTGAAGGGGAGAGGTAAGGAGGGTGGTGATTGCAAGCTAAATTTTCCGAATCATTAAGCGTGGGAACCAGAGGAGGAAGAAGAAGAAGAAGAAAGAGGAGGAGGAAGAAGGAAAGAGGAGGAGAGGGGTGGAGGGGCTGATGAGGAGGGGGAAGGCAAGTGGAAAGGAAAAGACTGAAGAGGAGAAATGAAGAGAATGGAGGAGAATTCGGAAAACAATAAAAGAAGGAGATGGTGGAAGTGGAGAAGCTAGAAGAGAGGAAAGGAAGAAAGCTTGGATTGGAATGAAGAAAACTAGTAAGACAAAGATGAAAATATTTTACAGAGGAACAAGAATAGGAAGTGTAAGCGTATATAGGTATAGTGAAGAAAAAGAAGTAACGAATGTGGAGAAGGGAAGAATATATAAACCAATGTAGTTTCAAAGAGGAAAGAGAAGAGACTTTAAGAGGAGGAGAAGGAGAAGGAGGGGAGGAGGAGGACAAGGAGAAGGAGAAGAAGGAGGAAGGAGGGGACAGGCTTGGGAGGTGTATATACAGGACAATAACACAGACATACATACAGACAATAACACAGACCAATGTGACACGGGGTGGTGGTCAATGTTGGGGGTCTTCACAGGTCACTAGTCACAGGTATGTGCATAACGGGCCCCACCCTACTTCACACAACATAGCCCCCCCCCCCCTTCTTTTCCCTTCATCTCTCCATCCCCCCCCTTTTCCCTCCATTTCTCCATCCCCACCCTTTTCCCTCCATCTCTCCATCCTCACCCTTTTCCCTCCATCTCTCCTTCCCCACCCATCCCGTCCTCACGCTCTCACCGACCGACACTCAACACCCATGTACCCACCACTCTCACCCAACGACCCAGTACCCGTAACCCCCTTCCCCCGGAACTCTTCAACACCCTCCTCCCCTCCCCTTCCCTCCTCTCCCCTATACTCCTCTCCGCGGCACCAGTAGGCAAACCTTCCTCTACCCCTTCTCTGTTTCCCTCCACACAAGTCTTTACCCAGAAACCCACACCTAGAAGAAAGAAGAAAGAGGTTTGGACCAGGCGGCAGGCGAAAGTAGAAATGTAAACAAACCCTGAAATCCAATCAATATTCCATGCTCATATTTAAACCTGACCCTTTCTTTCCTTGCCGCCCCTCTCCCTACTCTTACTCTCTTGTAATCCCATTGTAAACCATTGGAGTGAATCTTATATGAAACAATATTGCAGACCAACAGCTTTAGTTTCGGATCATTTTTCGAAGGCCATCTCATTAGAAGGTGTTGCAGTACTATTGACCGTGACTGTACCCCGCTTCCCAGCAGGCCCTTCCCTCACTGCCACCCTCAAGGAGATAGTATACATTTGATACATTAGACTAACCAACCAACCAACCACCTATAACTTTAACTTTCTGTCTAGCCAACCAACTCACCAACCCACATGACCAACAAGTGACCCACACATCTATCAACTACGGTAGCTCTTTTTTTTTTTTTTAACTCTGAGCGACGCGACAGACCGAGACGTGTGTGTATGTGTGTGTGTGTGTGAGAGAGAGAGAGAGAGAGAGAGAGAGAGAGAGAGAGAGAGAGAGAGAGAGGAGAGAGAGAGAGAGAGAGAGACGAATACCGAACAATCCCATCATCATGTAAACAAAAGCCTTCTTCGGTTCGGCTCCAGGCTGAAAAAAATAAATAATTAAATAAAAAAAATATAAAGGTATAATTTTTTTTGTTCTCTCTCGCTATTGACATGACGGACGTGTGAGTACTTCCGGTCCTCACAAGTCTTTTATGCAAGACATTATTTATACGCTTTTTTTTTTCTTTTGATTTTATTTTGTACTCTTCGTGGGCATGTGGAGTTTTATTTTAAGTCGCTGTTCATTCTTTCATTTTCATTGTGTTTTTTTTATTCCTTTTTTTTTTGTATTGGTTGTTGTTATTATTTGTTTGTTTGTTTGTTTGTATGTATGTCCTTTCTCACCGTCTCATTGTTTT
>JAWZYT010002722.1:0-2500 GCA_034508575.1 Petrolisthes manimaculis
GGAATGAAAGAAAGAAACAATGAAGTAATGAAAAAGGAATGAATGAAAGAATGTGAGGTTTGTGTCGGTTTGTTTACCACTTTCTCAACGGGTCCATCTAATGTTTCACCGTCTCGCTCTCTTACATTACTAGGCTAACTTCATTATTAAAGAGTGTGTGTGTGTGTGTGTAGGGTGTGTTGTGTGTGTGTGTGTATGTTGAGAGAGATAGATAGATGATAATATATTCAGAGCCTGCGTAGTAGCTTCCAAAAGGTGTAGTCAAGGTTACACACATACATACATACATACATAGCCTGCATACACATTATCACATACATACATGCACGATATCACACATATATACACCACATATATACATAGACTGCACACACATTATTATACCGTTATACATACATAATATCACATAATTATATACACATATATACATAGCCTGTACATAAATACATACATCTATAGCCTATATATAATGAAGAGACTGTGTTTGTATGTCATGGTATACAAATTGTCATGTGACCACCTACAGCGCCAGGAATTCACACCCGGAAAGTGTGTGACAGTGAGGGGGGACAGAGGACATTTTCGTCACAAAAAACACCCCACTAATTACTTAATTACACATACTGTACTTCACCAGATATATAATTATGAGGTATATAATTTCATTTAAACAACAATAACAACAATAATAACAAGGAAGTGAAAATTGTACCGTGAATAGTAATGGTTTGGTCAGTGTCAAGGGTGTGTTGTGTGTGTGTGTGTGTGTGTATGTGTGTAATGATGAATGTGTGTTTGGGGTGCTCTTTTTGTTGTTCTTGTGTGTGTGTAACGTTTAATTTAATGTATGTGTGATGTGTGTGTGTGTGTGTGTATATATATAACGTTGAATAATTGCGTGGGTGTTTTACTCTCTATGTGTGTGTGTGTGTGTGTGTGTGTGTGTGCATAACTTGAACACCTGCCAGACACAGTACCAGGGAGGGGGAGGGGAGGGATGGGGGAGGGGGGTGTATGTACAGCCACAATCAAATATCCACCACACTTCCTTCCATCGTATATAGTAAATATCTTGGTAATAAAGAACAACACGTGTATGTATGATTTGCACCACCTCTAATAATATAATAATAATAATAATAATAATAATAATAATAATTGATGGGGTTGAGTTGAGTTGACGTAAGGTGTTGTTGTTGTATGATTATAGTTTTGATATGATACTGATTTTGCACCACCTCATAATAATAATAATAATAATAATAATAATAATAATATTGAGGGGGTTGAGTTGAGTTGACGTAAGGTGTTGTTGTTGTTGTATGATTATAGTTTGATATGATACCGATTTATTTACACGAAGGAAGGAAAGTGTCAGGGTGTAGATATTTGATTGTGGATATACGTACAGTTGCAGTCAAAAGTCACGTCCCAATTTCCGTGATAGTTGAATGGGAAGAATGGTGAACTTTTTTACTTTCTCCATAAAACCTATAACTTATGTACATTGTCTATACCGTTGTTCGAATTTTGCGACTTCGTATACCGTAATTGTTGCAGAGGACAAGGGGACGCAATCTCTGACTACGAGTGTACAGTTAGTGACAAATGTTATCACACACACACACACAACACATTAAAAGAGAGAGAGAGAGAGAGAGAGAGAGAGAGAGAGAGAGAGAGAGAGAGAGAGAGAGAGAGAGAGAGAGAGAGAGAGAGAGAGAGAGAGAGAGAGAGAGAGAGACTAATCATAGGTAAATATTGAGTAAGGAACCTAACCTACCCAACCCAACCCAACCCAACCTAACCTAACTAACCTAACTAACCTAACCAAACCTAACCAAGTCAACCTAACCCAACCTCTTCCTCCTCCTCCTCTTCCTCTTCATTACTAAGATAATTACTTAATGGTACACGTCATGCTATTGAAGGCTATCTCTCTCTCTCTCTCTCTCTCTCTCTCTCTCTCTCTCTCTCTCATATATTTATAATTCTTTCTAAATTCTCTCTCTCTCATTCATCCTATTTTTCTCTCTCTCTCATATATCAATTTTCTATTTTTTTTTTCTCTCTCTCTCTCTCTCTCTCTCTCTCTCTCTCTCTCTCTCTCTCTCTCTCTCTCTCTCTCTCTCTCTCTCTCTCCTCTCTCTCTCTCTCTCTCCCAGTTTCACACCGTCATTTCCTCCCACCCTCCCCCTCACTCCCTCCCTCCCTCCCTTCTTTAATCTATGTTACCTGTCCTTACCTTCCCTCCCTCACCCTCCTTCTTTCCTTCCTTCCTTCCTAATCTTTTCCTCCCTCCCTCCGTGTATGTGTGTGTGTGTGTGTGTAAGTTATATAAGTGTGTGTGTAAATCATATAAGTGTGTGTGTAAGTGTGTGTGTGTAAGTAAAGTCCAGTGGTGTGTGTGTGTGTTTATGTTGGAGAGGTTGTAGTGTGTGTGTGTGTGTGTGTGTGTGTGTGTGTGTGTGTTTGTGTGTGTGTGTGTGTGTGTAGGCAA
>JAWZYT010002722.1:7500-39695 GCA_034508575.1 Petrolisthes manimaculis
GGTGGGTGTGAGCGGGAGGATGTGGGTGGAGGGGGAGGAGAAGGGGGTGTGGGGGGTGGAGGGGGAGGAGGAGGAGGGGGGAGAGAAAAAAGTGGGTGTAGGGGGTGGAGAGAAGAAATTTGGCATGGAGGGAGATGGGGAGAAAAAAGTGGGTGTGGAGAGAGAGGAGGAGAGAGAGGAGGAGTAGGTGCTGGTGTTGGTGTGTGTGTGTGTGCGTTTGGGTGTGTGTGTGGGTGTGGGGGGAGGGGTGGGGGTAGGGGTACAAGGGGGGGAGTCATTCCTGAACCAACAGCATCGTGGATTTGATCTCTCCCTGTCAGGAAAAAAAAAAAATATAAGTTAGATGAAGGGGGTAGTTTTTTTTTTTTTTTGATACATTGGAGTGCCTTGATTCCTCCAAACTATTCCCGGCAACAACAGAACACACCATACATTAGTTTTGCTCTTCTGGTCCTGTTGTTTCCTGGCATACTTTGGAGGAATCAAGGCTCTCCAATGTACCCCCCAAAAAAAAAGAATTACCACACCTTAAGAGACCCTTGTATTGTAGTCAGAAAATTGGAGGTAAATGAGTCCTTCAATTATTACCACAAAACACTACCTATAATTATAGAAGGAGCTTGTTTTGTAGCATGTACCAAAAAAATCATTATAATCATATAATAATAATAATAAATTATACTCATTATATACCATCTTACTATATTGTAATGGTTGCATGGTATATAATAATAATAATAAAATATACTCATTATATACCATCTTACTATATTGTAATGGTTGCATGGTATATAATAATAATAATAAACTATACTCATTATATACCATCTTACTATATTGTAATGGTTGTATGGTATATAATAATAATAATAAAATATACTCATTATATACCATCTTACTATATTGTAATGGTTGTATGGTATATAATAATAATAATAAATTATACTCATTATATACCATCTTACTATATTGTAATGGTTGTATGGTATATAATAATAATAATAATAAATTATACTCATTATATACCATCTTACTATATTGTAATGGTTGTATGGTATATAATAATAATAATAATAAATTATACTCATTATATACCATCTTACTATATTGTAATGGTTGCATGGTATATAATAATAATAATAATAAAATATACTCATTATATACCATCTTACTATATTGTAATGGTTGTATGGTATATAATAAAAATAATAATAAAATATACTCATTATATACCATCTTACTATATTGTAATGGTTGTATGGTATATAATAATAATAATAATAATAAACTATACTCATTATATACCATCTTACTATATTGTAATGGTTGTATGGTATATAATAATAATAATAATAAAATATACTCATTATATACCATCTTACTATATTGTAATGGTTGTATGGTATATAATAATAATAATAACAAATTATACTCACAGCCTCACTCCAGTTTCCACAGTAATGGTTGTATGGTATATAATAATAATAAAAATAACAAATTATACTCACAGCCTCACTCCAGTTTCCACAGCTAGTTCATTAAGATGTGTAATAAAGGCTTGAGGTAAAGTTGTGGCCCCTGGTGCTATTCTGACATCCCCTGCTACACCCAACACTGCACTCCCTCGGTACGATGTCACACACACTGATAATACTGTAATGCACACAATATAAAGGAGTTAAATGAAAGGTATGGTATGGTGGTGGTATATCTCACACACACACACACACACACACACACACACACACACACACACACACACACACACACACACACACACACACACACACACACACGACGCTGTAAATCAAACTACACACAGGGTCAACACACACACACACACACACAGAAACACACACACAGGGTCAACACACACACACACAGAAACACACACACACACACACACACCTGCTCCATCATGAGGGGGTCTCCAGTACAACACATCGAGTATTTCATGACCCCATAACACTTCAGGTTGATGAGGACCCGCCAGATTAGACAGGAGTACAGGACAAGTGGCAGCGAGGGCACGACAAGCTGGACCGAGCAGAGGACGTGGTAGGATATAAGCCACGTGTGTCAGTAACCACATAGACGCCAGGTAACGTTCAGGATACCTTCTTATAGTTTCCATAGAGAGGCGGAGTTGTCTGAGGGCCGAGGTAGCATTACACTCCCCTGTAGGTAGTGGTAAAGTGACGAAGCCTGGAGTAGCCTGGCTCTTGTAGGTGTGTAGGTGTGTGTTGTTGTTTATTATGTCACTAGTGGTGTGTGCTTTATTGTTGGTGTTGTTGTTGTGGTTGTTGTTGTTGTTGTTGTTGTGTGTGTCTGCATGTGTGTTGTTGTTATTGTTGTGATTGTCAGTGTGTACATTGCTGGTGTGTAAAGTATGTGTATGTGTATGGGTGGGAGTGTGTGTGTGTGGTGTGTGTGTATGGGTGGGTGTGTGTGGTGTATGTGTATGTGTACGTCTAGGACTATACACAGACAGACTACATCGTACTTGTTCCGGCACCGTCAGCCCCGTCACCCTAAGATAGTCCCTTATAGCCCCTGTAGATGCTGTTAGTAGTACCTCACTCAGAGTAGCCCCTGTGGCCCCCTTCACCCCTCTGGCAGTACTGAGGGGCACAGGGTCACTCCAGGCCACAGCTACGCCCTTCTGTCTCTGTACTGATGACCCCCTACGACCCACCCAGCCAGTAAGGGGCGCCGCTCCCCACGCCTTGAATACCTCAGTGAGTACTAGACGTGGTAAAGATACTAATGCTCTTAACACCCAGTATGCCTCCACCATTGCCTCTACTACTAATATCATCTCAGGACTACCCACTACCATATACACCCACTGACACACCCACCATACACCCATTACACACCACCACCACACCCACCACACTCCTACCATACACCACCACCATCCCCACCACACCCCTACCACACACTGCCACCACAGTCTCATCCACCACTCTACAGACCACGACACAGACAACTGCAGTCTGAGTGTGTAAGAGAGGGAGGTGAGGGCCCCCTGCACCTTCTGCCACATCTGCAGGAGAACGAGTATAGCAGTGACAGGTGTTGTAGCAAGCTGGGGCAGGTCTTTAGGGGCCTCCTTACGGGCTGTCTGTACCATCTCCTCTAGAAGGCACCGTGTGGGGGACAACACGTGCTCCCAGGCCTGTAGTCAAAACATAACATTAATAATTATACTTCTGGCATAATAATGATAATATATAAACACTATAAAGGAGCATTGACTCCCTTGCCTCTTATACTATCACTACGGTAAACTATAAACACTATAAACATTATGGTGAGGTCAGTATTACAAACATACTTTACTAATAAGTCTTAAACTGTAATATGTTTTGTAATTAGCAGCCCTGCATGGCCCAACATTCACTTATTAATTAATCTCACACTACACACTACTCACTGCCCACACTCGGCCCCCACACACCTCATCAACTAGTTATTAATTCTCCACACCCCACAGCACCCCACACCACACTATACACACCACACACCATCCCCCACAACACACCATCTCACACACACAACACACCCTCCCACACAACACACACATTACACCATCCCACACAACACACAACACACACCTCATTCCAGTAACGTGCCCCTAGCTTTGCCGCCCATACCACGGCCCTTTGACACTTCTGCCCCATGGCCTGGAGGAGTCGTTTGGAGGCAGCAGGGGCATCTAGCAGGGTAAGGCCTCGTGTAGCAGGGTGTCGCCAGGGGTCAGGGTGTGCAGTGGCAAGGAGGTCAGGTAAGGAGAGTTCAGAGGCTAAAGTTGGGTGTGCACGAGCAACTATCCATGTAGCACCACCACTACTACCACTACTACCACCATTGTTGTTGTTGTTGTTGTTGTTCACTCCTTCACGCCCAACACCAACATTACCATTACCACCATTGTTGTTGTTGTTGTTGTTGTTGGTATTCACTCCTTCACGCCCAACACCAACATTACCATTACCACCATTGTTGTTGTTGTTGTTATTGGTGTTGTTGGTATTCACTGCTTCACGCCCAACACCAACATTACCATTACCACCATTGTTGTTGTTATTGTTGTTGTTGTTGTTGGTATTCACTCCTTCACCACCACCACTACTACTACCATTACCACCATTATTGTTGTTATTGTTGTTGTTGTTGTTCACTCCTTCACGCCCACCACCACCATTGTTGTTGTTATTGTTGTTGTTGTTGTTCACTCCTTCACGCCCACCACCACCATTATTGTTGTTATTGTTGTTGTTGTTGTTCACTCCTTCACGCCCACCACCACCATTGTTGTTGTTATTGTTGTTGTTGGTATTCACTGCTTCACCACCACCACTACTACCACTACCATTACCATCACCCAGGCCCCCTTCACGTCCACTATTACCCCTGCCATCGTGACCTGAGATAATTATGACCTGCCACGGGGGAAGGTCACTGGGAAGAGGATGACTCAACACTTCACTCACACACTCCTGGAAAATTAATATAATGTACAGTTGGTGGTCAATAATAATCATCCCTATATGGGTATCTCAAACCATTTATTATTGTCTAATGTTTTCACGTTCACATATTATATTATTGTTTTTTTAAGTGCATAGCTGCTTGTAAGTAAATTAAAATATGGTTGTTAATGTGTGTGTGTGTGTTTTATTGTTTTAAGTAGTGTGTAGTTAATGTGTGTGTGTGTGTGTTATTGTTTTAAGTAGTGTGTAGCTGCTTGTAGTAAACTAAAATATGGTAGTTAATTTGTGTGTGTGTGTGTGTTATTGTTTTAAGTGCATAGCTGCTTGTAGTAAATTAAAATATGGTAGTTAATGTGTGTGTGTGTGTGTGTTTTATTGTTTTAAGTGCATAGCTGCTTGTAGTAAACTAAAATATGGTAGTTAATGTGTGTGTATGTGTGTGTGTGTGTTTTATTGTTTTAAGTGCATAGCTGCTTGTAGTAAATTAAAATATGGTAGTTAATGTGTGTGTGTTATTGTTTTATTAGCTCCGACCTAAGCCAGACAAAAACACACAAACACATACCCACAAACACACACACACACACACCTGTATATTCCTGTGTGTTACGAGTCGACCCCTGTGTTGTAGCGTTGACTGAGTGACGTGTTGGTTGATATCAAATTGGCTATGTTTCCTCCACACCTGATATCCACCCACCTCTACCACACACCTCTTTAGATTTGGGTAGAGTAAGTGACCCTCTTCTCTGTCCACACGTTCCACTATATGCTCCTGTTAAAATAGGATGATAGAAGGTATATATAGAGAATTAAATGCTCATGCTAAATAATGCTCAATAATACTGTCAAATATACACATGCTTCATTATATTATGCTCCTGTTAAAATATGAAAGAGAGACAGAGAGAGAGACAGAGACAGATAGATAGATAGAAAAACAGACAGACAGAGAGAGACTGATAGATAGAAAAACAGACAGACAGAGAAACAGAGAAACAAACAGACAGAGAAACAGACATACAAACAGACATACAAATAGACAGACAGACAGACAGACAGAGAAACAAACAAACACAAACAGACAGAGAAACAGACATACAAACAGCCAGCCACGTACCTTAATCTTGCATCTTATGTGTTCCAGTGAAGGGTTCCCAGAGAGACATAGAAGGAGTGTATGTGCGTGTGTTGGTGTGTGGTGACCTCCTAACACCAACCCCTCCACCCCCTCTACCGTCCTCACCACCCACACACCCACACACACACGCCATAACTTAATCCCTGAAATTAATTATACATCAATAATAATAATAATAATATTAATAATAATAATAAATATAATAATGATACTACTACTACTACTACTACTACTAATGATAATAATAATAATAATAATAATAATAATAATAATAATAATAATAATAATAATAATAATAATAATAATAATAATAATAATAATAATAATAATAATAATAATCATAATCATAATCATAATCATAATCATAATCATAATCATAATCATAATCATAATCATAATCATAATCATAATCATAATCATAATCATAATCATAATCATAATCATAATCATAATCATAATCATAATCATAATCATAATCATAATCATAATCATAATCATAATCATAATCATAATCATAATCATAATCATAATAATAATAATAATAATAATAATAATAATAATAATAATCATAATCATAATCATAATCATAATCATAATCATAATCATAATCATAATCATAATAATAATAATAATAATAATAATAATCATAATCATAATCATAATGATACTACTACTACTACTACTACTAATGATGATAATAATGATAATAATAATAATAATAATAACAATAATAATAATAATAATAATAAATAATAATAATAATAATAATAATAATAATAATAATAAATATAATAATAATAATAATAATAATAATAATAATAATAATAATAATAATAATAATAATAATAATCATCATAATAATAATCATCATAATAATAATCATAATAATAATGATAATGATACTACTACTACTAATAATAATGATAATAATAATAATAATAATAATAATAACAACAATAATAATAATAATAATAACAATTAGTTAGTGAAAAACTTTACACAAATATTTTATGAGTGTTATTTACTTGTGTATGTGTGTATGTGTGTGTGTGACTTAAAAATCTGCATGCATGTATGTATGTGTGTGTGTGTATGTAACCCAACCCAACCCAACAAACATACATACACACAAACAGAAGTAACAGCAGGGGCAGTAGACAGCAAGCAGCCAGTAAGGATGTGAGTGTAGCTGCTGTTTTAAGCAATGACAGCCTTACTTCCACCACCCTGGCCACACCCACTACCCACACCCACACCCACACCCACCACGCCCTCCTACTCTCATCACGCCTCTTGGTCCACGCCCTACGGTATCTCCTGTAGAAGGGGGTATGGTAATTAAGGTAAGATAAGGTTAGAAAAGTAATTAAGGTATGGTTAGAAAGATAAGGAAAGTAATTAAGGTAAAGATGGTAATTAAGGTATGGTTAGAAAGGTAGGGAAGGTAATTAAGGAAGGTAAGGAAGGTATGGTAATTAAGGAAGGTAAGGAAGGTAATTAAGGTAGGTAAGGAAGGTATGGTAATTAAGGAAGGTAAGGAAGGTAATTAAGGTAGGTAAGGAAGGTAATTAAGGTAAGAAATAGTTTGTTTTATGGCACAACTTGGAGGAACCTTGGGAGGACCTTGGGAGAAATCAGGAGTCTTCCATTTTGACCTCACATATCGATCCCAAGTGACCTCCTTTGAAATATACTTGACCTCTGTTGTGATAAGAGAGGCTGATCTTCGTAATGGTGATAGTGGGTGATAAGGGGGGAGGGGGGGAGGGTGTGGAGGGTGAGGAGGGGAAGGGGGGAAGGGGGGAATGGTATGTAGGGTGAGGAGGGGAAGGGAGGAAGGGGGGAAAGGTGTGTAGGGTGAGGAGGGTGAGGAGGGGAATGGTGTGTAGGGTGAGGGGGTAAAGGGGGGAAGGGGGGAAATGTGTGTAGGGTGAGGGGGGGAGGGGGGGAGGGTGTGTAGGGTGAGGGGGTAAAGGGGGTATCACACTATACCACTACGTCACTCACTCATTTACTTATAATTTACTTTACTCATTTACTTCTGTACTTATAATAACAAAATGTAAAGTGTACAGCCACGAGATGAAATAATAAACATAATAAATATTGACATTTATAATAATAATAATAATAATAATAATAATAATTGAGGGGGTTGAGTTGACGTAAGGTGTTGTTGTTGTTGTATGATTATAATTTGATATGATACTGATTTATTTATGTTGGTGGATATTTGATTGTGGCTGTACATTTGTGTATGTGTGTGTGAATGTGTGTGTGTGTGTGTGTGTGTGTGTGTGTGTGTGTGTGTGTAAGCAAGAATTCAAGAAGAGATGAGATTATTATATTTCACCACAAGGCATCAAAACCTCTCTCTCTCTCTCTCTCTCTCTCTCTCTCTCTCTCTCTCTCTCTCTCTCTCTCTCTCCTTTACCTATTCTCTTTTAAAAATATCAAAAGTTTAACACAATCTTAGCATCTTTTACTTTACGTTTTGTAGTGTGTGTGTGTGTGTGTGTGTGTGTGTGTGTGTGTGTGTGTGTGTGTGTGTGTGTGTGTGTGTGGATAAAGATAATATTATGCGTAATTAGATGTAATAGTTATTGTAATATTTAGCTTATTATAATTACTATTGGTGGTAGTGGTGGTGGTGGTAGTAATGTTGGTAGTAGTGGTAGTTGTGATAGTAATGTTGGTAGTAATGTTGGTAGTAATGTTGGTAGTAATGTTGGTAGTAGTGGTAGTAATGTTGGTAGTTGTGGTAGTGTTGATGTAATAAGATAAGAAACAGATTACATTGAAAACTTTGATCTTCGCTCTCTCTTATTCACCTCTCCCCCCCCCTCCCCTCCACCCCCTCCTCCACCCCCCCCCCCTCCCCCTTCTCCCCTCCCCCTCACTCACTCTCACCCCCCTCTCTCCCCCTCTCTCTCCACACACACAAGCAGACAACATGGCAGACACACACACATAAGAGAGAGAGAGAGTGTGTGTGTGTATGTGTGTGTGTGTGTGTGTGTGTGTGTGTATGTGTGTGTGTTAACGTTATCTGTGCTGAGATAGCCAAACCATTTATATACTTAGTACACATATGATAAGCCAGAGAGAGAGAGAGAGAGAGAGAGAGAGAGAGAGAGAGAGAGAGAGAGAGAGAGAGAGAGAGAGAGAGAGTTCAAATTCAAATTCATTTATTTTTCCACAGAGAGAGAGAGAGAGAGAGAGAGAGAGAGAGAGAGAGAGAGAGAGAGAGAGAGAGATTATTATTATTGTCCCCAACCCCCGCACCCCCTTAATTAATTACAGTAATGTGTTATGTACTCACACAACTCGATACATAATGTTGTTGTTGTTGTTGTTGTTTGTTGTTGTTGAGTTGTTTTCTCTCTTCCTCTTCTTTCTCTTCCTCCTCCTCTCTCTCTCTCTCTCTTTCCTTTCTAGTTATTTCTTTCTGTTATTCTCACTCTCTTCCTCCTCCTCCTTTTATTATTTTCGGTATTTTCGTTGCCGGATATTTATTTATTTATTTATTTGTCTGTTCGTGTGTTTGTTTATGGTCTAGCGTCCACAGGTTTAGCCGTATGATGTTCATTTTTTTTCTATTGATAGATATTCATCATAAAACAAAATGATTAACTTTTGGGCAAAATCGGTCGAAGGTCAAGGTCACAAAAAAAATAAGGCTGATTGATCTTTATCGTATGAGCTACCAGTTCCGACTCTCGCATCCGAAACACCTGCCAGTAAGAGTAAGGGTTGATGGCAGCTAGGTGTTTCGGATCGATGTGAGAGTCGGAACACCATGGTAGCTCACACGATGCCTGGTGTATACGATGGCAATGCTGAACTGGTGAAAGCGGAAGTGGAGGAGACTGTATGTATGTATGTACGTGCGAGACGGGATTTTAATTGGGTGTTGTAAAGATTATTGATTCAGTGGTATGCTAAAAGATTATTCCAAACAACAACAACAACAATAACAACAACAAAAACAACTGTGGATATTTATTGTTTGTTTGCTTGTGACTATACGTAAATAAAGGCGAGGTTCTTTTAATTAATCGTTGTTGGTGAAATGTAAGATATCTAATTTCTCCAAACTATATAATTATTTTGCCACGAAATACACACATCCTCTCTTAAATTAAGTTCACTTTTGGCCTTCATTCTCAAATTTAAGTTCACTTTTGGCCTTCATTATCAAATTTAAGTTCACTTTTGGCCTTTAGTCTCAAATTTAAGTTCACTTTCGGCCTTCAGTCTCAAATTTTCAGACACTAATATTTTATGTACACGATGGAAGGAAACGTGGCACGAAGGACTGACTGACTGGCTGACTGATTGACTGGCTGACTAACTGACTGAGCACTTGGGTTGATAGAGACTGACTGACTGACTGACTGAGCACTTGGCTTTGTAGAAGGTGACTGATTGACTGACTGACTGACTGTGAGTGACTGACAGGTAACGTGAGGAAGGTATAAATCGTTGTTGGTATCTCTTCCTCCCCCCCTCTGTTCTGTCCCTTCCCTCCCTCCCCTCATTCCCTTCCCTCTCCTCCCCTCCCCTCCCATCCCCACGCTACCCCCCTTCCCATGCTCCTTCCCTTCCCTCCCTCCTCCCTTTCTTTCTGTCCTTGCCTCCTTCCCTCTCTTCTCTCTCCCCCCTCCCTCCTCCCTTTCTTTCTGTCCTTCCCTCCTCCTACCCTCCTTCTCCTCTCGTTTCCTCCCTCCCTCCTCCCTTTCTTTCTGTCCTTGCCTCCTCCTACCCTCCTTCTCCTCTCGTTTCCTCCCTCCCTCCTCCTTTTCTTTCTGTCCTTCCCTCCTATACCTCCTCCTTTTCTCGTTTCCTCCCTCCCTCCTCCTTTTCTTTCTGTTCTTCCCCTCCTATACCTCCTCCTTTTCTCGTTTCCTCCCTCGTATACACTGCCCCTGTCACGTCAAGTACATTTTCAGTAAAGATCATAATATTATACATTTGGAATGTATAAAATTCGTTTTCCATTATATATTACTTAGTTTCTTCGCCAATCACTGTTTTTATTTTTTTATAATATATATTTTTTTTGTAATATTTTATTTTTATTTTTATTAATTAATATTTTTTTTTGTAAAACTTAACTTTTTTTATATATAATTTTATTATTTATTTATTTATTATTATTATTATTATTATTATTATTATTATTATTATTATTATTATTATTATTATTATTATTATTTATTTTTTTTCGTCGTCGTCACCGCCGCCCTGCCGCCCGCTGCCCGGCCGCCGCCGCCAACCCTGCCGCCCGCTGCTGTTACAGGTACCCCGGGTGTTTATTCCAGGGATTTCTTGGAGAAAATGTGGTATGCAAGATGTAGAAAGATATGAATAGATATGCGTAGTATTGTATTTATTATTTTTTTTTTTTGTATTTTGTTTCCTATTTCTATTTACAGGAGCTGCCGATACGAATAAAAAAAAGAATAAACACCCGGGGTACCTGTAAGAGCAAGATAAAGAGCAAGAGAAAAAGAAAAGAAGAGAGCTTAGTAGGTGTGACGCCAAACAGATCTGGCAACACTGACCAGCTTAGGTGTGACGCCAAACAGATCTGGCAACACTGACACCTTCCTATCCTCTGTCATGGTGGCTTTTAACGTGACTAATAACCCATCTAAGTCCATTTTAACCCGTAATATCGTACATTTATGCCTGGGTGTGTTCACTATACACTTCCTGGTAGAGTCTGGCTATAAAATAAAGCCTTGTCTCCCCGCTATAAGGTTATATAGTGCTGTAATAATATTAATACAACTTGCCTCTAAATTATTACTACCTAATAATTACAACACGAGGAAAGATAATAACATTGTAATATATTCTAATTTATCCACCAAGGCTAATAAAGCTCAGAAAAAGTCTTCAAAGGTGAGTATAGGTTATTTTTTTTTGTATATATATAATTATATGGTGTATATATGTTACGTATGTATGTTTACTTATTAAATTTGGTATTTATTTATATCCTTGTTAAATCTTATTTTTTTTTTTTCGTTAGTTTGGGAATTCGAGTTTTCGGTAATAATATACATAGATATAGTTAAACACACACAGACATACACAAACATACATAGAGACAGTTAAACACAAACGTACATATACAAACATACATAGAGACAGTTAAACACATACCATAATGTGTTTTATAGTGTTTTTTTGACGTATTTTAATGTTTTTGGAGATTGGTTTTTTTTTTGGGGGGGGCAGGGGGGTCATATCTCCCAAAGTATTAAAATGCGACGGTCCCTGTAGTCTGCCCAGGTTATGTCCCTGTAGTCTGCCCAGGTTAGGTCCCAGTAGTTTGCCCAGGTTAGGTCCCAGTAGTTTGTACAGGTTAGGTCCCAGTAGTTTGTCCAGGTTAGGTCCCTGTAGTCTGCCCAGGTTAGGTCCCTGTAGTTTGTCCAGGTTAGGTCCCTGTAGTCTGCCCAGGTTAGGTCCCTGTAGTCTGCCCAGGTTAGGTCCCTGTAGTCTGCCCAGGTTAGGTCCCTGTAGTCTGTCCAGGTTAGGTCCCAGTAGTCTGCCCAGGTTAGGTCCCAGTAGTCTGATGTGGTCTAGGTTAGGTAAGGTCAGGCTAATTTCAAAATATATCTTTGTGGAGGAAATGCCATAGAAGAAAATAGTGTTAGAATGGTCTACATAAGTGGGTAATGAAGGTAAAATAACCATACACAATAACTGTAATTCATTTAATATTTAACATAACTTGTACATAATTACATAATGAGTTAATTAGGTAAATATTGAATGAATTACCGTTATTGCGTATGGTTTTTCTACCTTCATTACCTACTTTTTATTGACGGTCAAGTGTATTTATATATTAACATATAATTAGTGTTTATTTTAAGTGTCAAAGTGTACTTATATTTTAAAATATAATTAGTGTTTATTTAAAGTGTCAAAGTGTACTTATATTTTAACATATAATTAGTGTTTATTTTTAGTGTGGGTGTGTAAAAAAGCAATCAATTTTTCTTTTACTTTATTTTCAGATCTTGGATGTGTTGTCAGTATTGGTGTGGAGTGTTGCTAGTGTTGTATTGGTACACGTCATCGCGGTTTTGTATGGAGCCTATTTCATACAGTAAGTATAATACACATATAGTACAGAGACAGTTAAACATACACAGACAGAGAAATATACATAGACAGTTAAACACATACAGACACAGACACACATACATAAATACAGTTAAACACACACACACACAGACAAACATACATAGAGAAAGTTAAACACACACACAGACACAGACAAACATACATAGATACAGTCAAACACACACAGACACAGACAAACATACATAGAGAAAGTTAAACACACACAGACATAGACAAACATACATAGAGACAGTTAAACACACACAGACACAGACAGAGAAACATACATATATAAATATAGAAACTCATATGCAATGTAATAAAAGAAATATGTAACACACACACACACAAACACTAACACACACACTAACAACACACAAACACTGACACACACACTAACAACACACAAACACTGACACACACACTAACAAATAACAACAATAAACACACCAAAACAAAATTTATTCTCTTATGTTAGTAAATGAATGAGAGAGACAAAGTTTAGGTTGGTATTATCTGTGAAATTCAATGAGTTACGCCCGTAGTTTAAAAAAAAATTGAGGGCCCTTACTAGAGCTCTATGAATTCTCCAAACTACTCCAGGCAACAGATTCCCTATTCGAAACAGTGAAGCGTTCTGTGGCCTGGATTATTTGGAGGGTTCATAGAGCTCCAGTAAGGGCCTTCAATATTTTTAAAACTCCATTCCCATAACTGTATAAAGCTTTGTGAATATGTATAATAATGATAAAATATTATTGTTTAAGAGAATATCTAATAATAGGAGCTCTAAGGGGGTGTGGGAGTAGGGGACAGGCTTGGGAGGGGGTGTGGGAGTAGGGGACAGGCTTCGGGGGAGACTAGGGAGGTGCGGGAATAGGGGGACAGGCTTGGGGTGGATAGAAAGCCTGTCCCCCTATTCCCGCACCCTCTTAACCCCTTAAAACCCCCTCCAAGCCTGTCCCCCTATTCCCACACCCCCTTAATACTAACACCATCTTTTTATTCGTCTATACAGGAACTTTGATGAGACTTTAACACTGAGTATATTAGTGTCATCGTTGGCTTTCATTCGTCCCATCATTGCATACGGTCCAAACACACTCACTAACTTGTTACAAAGGTGAGGCAAATGGAGGGAGAGTAATAATATAATAATAATAATAATTTTATTCCACAGGAGGGGGTTATTCTTTTACATTGTACACAAAAACTAAAGGTTATTTAATGCTAAGACAGGAAGATAATTATACTCTATACATGGTAGATAATTATACTCTATACATGGAAGATAATTATACTCTATACATGGTAGATAATTATACTCTATACATGGTAGATAATTATACTCTATTATACATGGAAGATAATTATACTCTATACATGGAAGATAATTATACTCTATACATGGTTTACATAAAAGAAGGCAGTAAAATAATTAAGCTATGCAATCTTAATAAAAGATCATGTTATGTTATGTATACACAGATTTACATTCTTATACACAATTATACAGTATACACAATGAATGAAAATCAATGGATATTATAAATAAATTTCATACTGTAGTATACATCATTATCTAAAACCTAACTAGCTATAAGATTGGCTCAACAGCAAGTTTTTAATAAGAGTTTTGAAAGTGTTAATAATACTGTTTGTTAATTTAATATGTGAAGGGAGTGAGTTCCATAATTTAGGTCCTCTGATGACAGCTAAATTATTACCTCCCATATCTGTTCTACACTTAGGGACATACAGTATAACATATTCTGTTACCTTGTTATGGTAGTCACAGATTCCCTAACTGTTGGAAAATTTTGTAAGGTGTTTGGGTAAATTTTGTTCATGTATTTATATATTGTGAGAAGCGTATCATATACAATTTTGTTCTTGATATCAAGCCAATTAAGTTCTTTTAATACAGGGGTAACATGGTCTAACTTTTTTTTATCTACCTTCGGCAAATTTTGCATTTTTTGTACCCTTGCTATCTGTGTTTTATTTGCTGTGCCCCATATTACAATACAAGAGAGAGAGAGAGGGGGGAGGGAGAGGGTAAGGGTGTAGAGCAGGGCTGGGCAAGAATCGAATCAAGTACTTGCTTTTTATTAACATCCTCAATACTGACTTCTGCCCCTGATGTCTCCTATTTGGCACTAAGGAACTTGATATTAGGAGAAATTGACCATCTTTCACTTTGGGCTGTACTGTACCACCCATTACTGTGTCCAACTGTACTTGGAGCCCTTGTCTGAAAGATAGGTACATGTATGTGTTTCCTTGTTTACAGATTGCAATGGGAAGAAGAGTGTGAAGGAAGGTGTGTGTGTGTGTTGTTTGGTACACTACTGGCTGCTGCACCTATACCATTAGATTGGGACACACCCTGGCAGGTCTGTCTGTGTGTGTGTGTGTGTGTGTGTGTGTGTGTGTGCAATATTTATATATAAAACAAGACTTGTCTATACTGTAAATATATACCGTATAAATATATTCATTTTTTCACCATCAGTCCTTCAAGTTTCTTTCATTTCTCTCTCTCTCTTATTTTTACCAACATATTTGTACAATATTAACTGTTACAGGTTTGGCCCATGAGCTGCTGTATTGGTGCCCTGCTTAGTGAAGTCGGAGCCTCAGTATACTTCATTGTCAGAGAACTACGAGGCACAAAAACCACCACCACTACATCCAGCACCAAGTATAAGTAGGTCGGTCCTCAACACAACATAAAACAACAACTATTTCGTCACACAAGTAGCACAGGTTTTTTTTTATTAGATGACAAAATTGTGTCTAGTGAAATCATTTTGATTGTGTTTGAGGAGAAATTTGTCGGGAAATTACTGGTGTATTCGAGTGAGGAAATCTCGTTCAAGGACATTTTTGGCGTGTTCAAGGAAAGAAGAAATTTTGTGAGCGCATTTGTTTGAGGAAATTTTGACGGATATAACAGCCTATACAGTCAAAACCACTTATGTATGATTAATGAACAGCGTGAGTAAGGATTGCCAGGAGCTAAAGAGACTGTACGACACATGTTTCAATCAGTGGTACAGCGAGAAGTTCCTCCGCGGACATACAAACGACACCAGCTGTGATCCCATATACAAAGAGTACAAACAGTGTGTTGTCGCAGCACTTGCTAAACTCAAGATAGAGATTCCAAGGTTTGACGAAGATAAGGAGAAGGAGAAGGAGAGAGAAAGGCTAAAGGTGAAGGAGAGAGAAAGAGAAAGGCAGAAGGCAAAGGAGAGGGAGAGAGAAAGGCAGAAGGAGAGAGTGTGAGATATAGAAGAGAAAGGCAGAAGGCAAAGGAGAGGGAGAGAGAAAGGCAGAAGGAGAGAGTGTGAGATATAGAAGAGAGATCTATTATACCAAAGTGTGAAGAAGACAGCGAGAAGAAGGAGAGAGTGTCGGAGATAAATAATAAGAGCGTGTAAAACAGAAGAGAGATCTACCAACGTTTATAGACCACACTAACACACACACACACACACACACACACCACGATGCTACAGCGCGTCAAAAAAACCTTGGCCCACTACTACCGTAACTACGAACTGGTAACGGCGATCTATATGCTGGAACCGAGAGAGAAGGCCGCCATGAACCTCTTCTTCCTCACCATCACCGGACTCATCACCTACTCATCATACGTTCACCTCCCTCACTACACGTCAACAATGCTCGCTTTCTTTGGATTCATGGATGTTGAGAATTGATTTGGTAGTGGAGGTGGTTTTTTTGTGTTAGTTTTGTGTTTTTGTTGAGTCCTTCTGTTGTTTGTTGTTGTTGTTTGTTGTGTGTGTGTGTGTGTGTAAGGTTATTTTGATAGACAGACAGACAGAAAGAAAGAGTTAGTTTGTGTGTGTGTAAGGTGATTTAGATAGAGTGACAGACAGACAGAAAGAAAGAGTTAGTTTGTGTGTGTGTAAGGTGATTTAGATAGACAGACAGAAAGAAAGAAAGAGTTAGTTTGTGTGTTTGGGTGATTTAGATAAACAGAGAGAGTTAGTGTGTGTGTGTGTGTGTGTGGATTTTGAATGATTATTATAGAGGTAGTGCTGATGTGTTTGTTGTGGTGTATGTATGTATGTCAGGTGTGAGTTGTTCAAGTGAGAATTTATACTGTGGTGTTGGTTAATATTTGTGTGATTTATGTTACACTTGGTTGATGTTGTTTATGAATATCCTAATGTTGGTAATTAATTTGAATCTTGTGTTATTCAAGTGGTGATTTTTATACATGGAATATTTCACTCATCACTGATTCACTAACACTAATATTATAATAATTTCATCAACATGGCTACACATGAATCCAAAAATGAATTCAAACCAGTTAAAATTTTGACCACAAAACAACAGAAGAAATCTATGCGTGGTGCAAGCAAGGCCAAGAAGGCCGGCATCAAAACCGCTCTAGAGAACCCGCTGGCCTTAGAATGGCCGACCATCACACCAGAACACCTGGATCAGATCACACACCTACTCACAGAGAGTTGCAAAGGCCTCGGTATAACGATAACCAAGCCACCGTGGAGTGAAGTGAGGAAACACAAACCCGGCAAAGAGAGGAAGGAATTTCTACGCCAATACAAGGAGAACCTTCTCGAGGCACAACAACGAGACCCGGACACACTGGAGCGTGACCAAGCCGCCGCTGATGCCCGGACACACCTCATCCTGGGCTTCAACGCCACCATGCGCGCACTCGAAGCAGACGCAATCGCCGGAATCCTGGTCAAAAGTAACGCGAGTCCACCGTTCGTCGTGAAGGCGTTTCTGCCAGGCTGCGGCAACAAGTGTATCCCCCTCGTACCCATCACAGACATGGACACACTCTTGAAAGCCAACGACAGTCTGGCATTACAACATCGGTGTATGGTGATGGGATTAAGGCCAACTGTCACACATACAGACAATAGGTTCAATGCACTCTATGTGAAAATGTGTGAAGCTTTGATTATTGAAGAGGGGGAGGAAGAGGAAGAAAAGGAAGGAGGGGAGGAGGAGAAAGAAAAGAAAGGAGGGGAGGAGGAGAAAGAAAAGAAAGGAGGGGAGGAAGAGAAAGAAAAGAAAGGAGGGGAGGAGGAGGAAGAAAAGAAAGGAGGGGAGGAGGATAATGGAGATGATAAAGAAAATGAAGTAAGACAAAGGCAAGACAAAGTTACCCCAAATGTCCAAGGTAAAAATGACAAAGAAAATACCCCAAACATAGAAAATAAAAGCGAGGAAATTACCCCACGCCATCTCCGTAAACGGGTAAAAGAACGTAAGATATTGTCCGCAGAGGAAATTCAGTCTTTTCTCCTGAAGCGAACCCACCCAAACAGACGAGCGTTTATCCCCGAACGGCAAGAAGGAACGAATGAGGAGACGGGATGGAGTCGGGAATTGGGGGAGAAGAGCGAGTTCGGATCCGAGTTCATCAGTTTGGCCGCCAGTGAAATGAAATTCGACCCAAAAGTACCCAAGTTTACTTACAGAGTATCGAATAAAGGCAACCCGAATGTACCCAAATCTACCCACACATACTCGGATAAAGGCAACCCGAATGTACCCAAATCTTCCCACACAGACTCGGATAAAGGCAACCCGAATGTACCCAAATCTACCCACACAGACTCGGATAAAGGCAACCCGAATGTACCCAAATCTACCCACGCAGACTCGGATAAAGGCAACCCGAATGTACCCAAATCTACCCACACAGACTCGGATAAAGGCAACCCGAATGTACCCAAATCTACCCACAGAGACTCGGATAAAGGCAACGCAAATGTACCCAAATCTACCCACAGAGACTCGGATAAAGGCAACCCGAATGTACCCAAATCTACCCACACAGACTCGGATAAAGGCAACCCGAATGTACCCAAATCTACCCACACAGACTCGGATAAAGGCAACCCGAATGTACCCAAATCTACCCAAATGAATTCAAGTAACAGGATTAATGAAGGTGATTTTGATTTCTGTTCAATGTTTGTGATTGATGAAGAGGGAGATAATGAGAAAGATAATGATGATGGAATAATGAAGAGAGGGAATAATGATGATAATGATGGAATAATAAAGAAGAAAGGGAATAATAATGAGAGAGCTGATGATAATGAAATGGTGAAATATAAGAAAGATGATAATGATGGGACAGTGAAAAAGGAGAAAAGGAATAATGATAATGAAATAATAAATGGTAAAGAAGAAGAAGAAGAAAATAAGAGGAAAAGAAAGAGTGATTTTATACTACCTGCCTTTACATACATCCCAGCCAACACTAAAAGGCTTAAAGGTAATCCAAACAGGAAAAAAAAGAATAAGAAAAAATAAATAATAAAACTCGGAGAAATATATATACAGACAGTCTAGATACACACACACACACACACACACAGACAAACATACATACATACATGGAGACCGTTAAACACACACACACACACACACACACACAGACAAACATACATAGAGACAGTTAAACACACACACATACAGACAAACATACATGGAGACAGTTAAACACACACACACACACACACACACAGACAAACATACATACATGGAGACAGTTAAACACACACACACACACACAAACAGACATACATGGAGACAGTTAAACACACACACACACAGACAAACATACATAGAGACAGGAATATTTCTCACAAAAGGTAACACACACACACAGACAAACATACATAGAGACAAACACCCCCAACAGTTAGATAGACAAACCAACAACCAACTAACAACTGTCTCATATAATAATTTCCAATGGTAATCGTAATGTAATTCTACAACTTATAAATAAATAAATACTGTACTGGTATATAAAGTTGGCCACATCATTTTTTACACAGGCAATATGGAAAGACAGACCCTTCCTTCATTATTGAGGAAGTATAACAACAATGAATGGTCTGCCAAGTGACTCAGTAATTACCAAACAATTTGTATTACAGTTACATAGTCAATATTTTCTATATGTATGTTGTTAACCCTCAAAAAGACAAAAGCGTGTGTATGAATTCATGCAGCCAATACATAGTATGCCAAATGTGTATCTAAGATCATATGTATATTTACCCAGAAGAGAATTAATTGCTGGTGCATTTTCATCACCATACGAAAATATAATACAGTAAACTGATGATTATGTTTTTGTAAGGAAAAATGAGTAGACCAATATTTCATGTGTGATATATAATTGTATGTAGATAGATTATTTTGATTATTTTGCACTTACATTATTATTATTATTATTATTATTATTATTATTATTATTATTATTATTATTATTATTATTATTATTATTATTATTATTATGATTTACGTACAGTAATTTAAGTACAGTGTTGGTAAATCTGGAGCAAATAATTCCTCCAAACTATTCCAAGCAACAGAACACCATTATTTTTGTTGATGTGGTCCTGTTTCCTGACATACTTTGGTGGAATCACTTGTCTCCGATTTACCAGCAGCAATATAATACAGTACTACAGTTAACTCTCATTTTACACTTGTATATTGGGTGTGTAATGGAGTGTACAATTAAGTGTTTACAGTACATATATAAATTCATTACACACACACACACACACTATGTCACATACATAATGCCAGTGTTATTATTATTATTATTATTATTATTATTATTATTATTATTATTATTATTATTATTATTATTATTATTATTATTATTATTATTATTATTATTATTATTATTATTATTATAAGCTACTGTACTTATATTGAAGGAAGTTAGTTGTAAATGTCACTAATGTACAGTCAACGGCAGAAATTTGTCCTGCTCAGCTTATATGATATGAAAGTTGACAAATCAATATGAATTAAATGTATAATACTGAAGATTTAATTAATACTGAAGCCATTTCAATCATACTTTTCAACCCCCATACAGTGTTACCAGATCAGGCTCCTCTCACTCGAGCTGAATGGAACAAATTTCTGCTAACGTCTGTAGCAAAATTATATTATTGTTGTAACAAGTTATAATTAATGTGAATCTTTAATTATTCAGCAACTAGTTTTAAAACACCATACTTACAAGTGTATACAAGTCACTTTTGGGACTTGCGGGAATAAGGGGACAGGCTTGGGGGGCTTCGGGAGGGTGCAGGAATAGGGGGACAGGCTTTCTACCCACCCCCATAGCCTGTCCCCCTATTCCCGCACCCCCCCAAGCCTGTCCCCTATTCCCACACCCCCTTAAATCTTTGTTGTTGTACTGTATCAAATTTAGGACCAATTTTCGTTTCTTTTTCACCAAAATGGACACGTGTAAAATAAACCAAGTTCCTCCATTCACTCATTATTATTATTATTATTATTCTCTTTAGCCTTGCACCTGCCGTATGTATCTTTTTCAGTGTTGGTAAATCTGGAGTAACCGATTCCTCCAAACTATTCAAAGCAACAGAACATCATCATTTTTGTTGATTTGGTTCTGTTTCCTGGCATACTTTGGTGGAATCATGACACTCCAATGTAACCAAAGTGAATATTTACCACCTTAACATTCCCTTTTGACTGACATCACTACAGTCAGGTCAAGTCAAGGTCAGGTCAGGTCAAGTAAGGGTAAAAAAAAGTTATCCTCACAATATTATGGGCAACAATCAATAGAACAAGTAAAAATATGCATGAAAATGTATAAAATGTGGGAACAATCCAGGTGGAACTCTTATGTAGAATTACCCCAAATTTAAGTAAACGTACATAATACGGTAATAATCAGGTTTGCAATGTTTTACAGTGGGTTTTTTTAACGCATTTATTGTTCAAGGCCGTCGCGTTTTAATGTTTTTGGAGATATGACCCCCCCCACCCCCACTGCCCACCCCAACCCAATCTCCATAAACACTTGATATTCACCATATTTGAACTAGATTCATCGGAAAAACACCACAGCGCATTAAATAGAATTAGTCTGACTTCACCTGACCGAATCAGTACTACGACACGACACAGGCTTGGCAGAGAACACCATCATATCCGTTCAACAAGACGAGGACGTTACTGGACACATGGTTTTGCTTTTGGTCGGCCCCATCACACCCTGGACTTCACACACTATTACCCAACATCACTCCTTCACACTGGAGTATTATTTTTTTGGGTCGCCAGGATGGTCACGTTGGGCCAAGAGTTAACAGGACTGATACCATTTAAAAGTAAGTGAATTTGGGTGCATATATCTGAGTATGTATATTTGAAATTATTTTTAAGTGAGTATAAAATTTGACTGTATTATTTGTTAATGTTTCTTCCCACTTACTACCACTACTACCACTACTACCACAACAACAAAGAACCTGTATGAAGAGGAACTACTGTATATGGTAGGGTTAGTACGCTGTATTGCTGTATTGCTGCTACCTTGAATAAACCGTTTATTATTATTATTATTATTATTATAGGGAAGAGTAGCACGTGAGGTTGGAATGCTGAAAGAGTTAATCCAAAATTTTGTCGATACTGTTAATTAATACTGGTACTGTACTATTTAAAATGCTGGTACATTATTACTAAGCTAAAGAACAGGTATATGTAGAAGAATTCATAAGAGAAGGCAGTCGTACCATTGTCACTGGAACTCTGAAGTTATTTATGATTTTAAACCAGATCCATCCTGTTCTGTCTGTCTCTCTTACTATTTCTCATTCCTTCTGGGTAGCCAAGGAGATGGCCGCATTAGGTGTCACAACAAGTAACACTACAGACAGTGGTAATGTTGGCTCAGGGGTATATGTCCATGAAGCGGCAGTTCCCTCGTCTGTTGCCTTCCAACAAACAGATCTCACTATCACCCTGACTCCCATTTGGGGGTCCGAGCATCTGCCCGGCTTCGGTCAACCAGACTCGGGACTGCTCAGCCAGACAGTCTAGGGAACTACAACAACAACAACAACATCATTAATTGGACTTCAGTGGAGGTGCGTCAGACACACACACACACAAACAGACTTTTAATATGTTTCCTATTCATTCACAGATTCGTAAAAGAAGTATGAAAGAGAAAGAGAGAGATAAACTGTATATATACCATGAATATTTTGAATAAGTATTAATATGTTTCCTATTCATTCACAGATTCGTAAAAGAAGTATGAAAGAGAAAGAGAGAGATAAACTGTATACCATGAATATTTTGAATAAGTTTGGGGTTTGGAGGAATACATGTATACATATATAGTATGAGGAAATAATATACATATATAATACAGTATTTTTTAAATGTTGTTGCTTCTTTGTTTATATACAGTATCACTTATTTATTATAAAGCATATTTTTTTAGTAAATTAATTTTCTTTTGAAGCTATAAGTAATTTTTCATTTTTCAGTTTGAGAGAGAGAGAGAGAGAGAGAGAGAGAGAGAGAGAGAGAGAGAGAGAGAGAGAGAGAGAGAGAGAGAGAGAGAGATGAAAGGGTGAGAGTGCTTTCAGTGAGAGAGATAAGGCATGATATATTTGAGAGAGAGTGAGAGAGGAATTGGTTGAGTTTCTTTTCATTACATTGGAGAGAGAGAGAGAGAGAGAGAGAGAGAGAGAGAGAGAGAGAGAGAGAGAGAGAGAGAGAGAGAGAGAGAGAGAGAGAGAGAGAGAGAGAGAGAGGGAGGGAGAAGGAAAGTAAATTATGAAGAGTAACACATCCATCCTTCCTTCCATCCTTTCTCTCTTCCTTCCTTCCTTCCTTCCTTCCTTCCTTCCACTTCTGAGTTGAGTGGTGTGTGTTTAACAGATAACATTCATATCAACACAAGTACTCTATCTATCTATCTATCTATCTATCTATCTATCTATCTATCTATCTATCTATCTATCTATCTATCTACAGTATCTATCTATCTATAAAATTAATCTTTCCTTACATATATCTTTCCCTTCTATTGTTATTTATTTATTATTATTTTATTTTTGCATCAGAAGTCTCTTAGTACAGACCAAAAACTTTTTAAATTTACCAACTAAAGAATCTACCTTTGATAATTAATGTATTGACCTTTTGTTTGCAGGGTGTGGTGTGACCTGACCTGACCTGACCTGACCTGACCTGACCTGCCCAGAAAATATATGATGTCAACTTGTACGAAGAAAGGAATATCAATTTACTGTATTATAAAGGTAAGACATTAATTTATATAAAGTTAGGACATTAATTTATATAAAGTTAGGACATTAATTTATATAAAGTTAGGACATTAATTTATAAAAACAAACAGTGCCTTTCAAGTTTCTTTGAATTAATTAGGGGAATAGGGGACAGGCTTGGGGTGGAATTTGGGGGGTGCAGGAGTAGGGGGACAGGCTTGAGGGGGGTTTGAGGGTGCGGGAATAGGGGTACAGGCTTTCTACCCACCCCAAGCCTGTCCCCTATTCCCACACCCCCTCAGTCCCTCCCAAGCCTGTCCCCTACTCCCACCCCCCCCCCCCAAGCCTGTCCCCTACTCCCACACCCCCCCCCAAGCCTGTCCCCTACTCCCACACCCTCTTAATGTCCTTAAAATTGAACTTTAGGGTTGATTCCACAGTGGGATTGGTTTGTAAGCTTCCCAACCAACCACACTTGTAAGGCTTTTTATTATATCACTTCTCTCAACTATTAACTTTTTTTTTATTCTTCCTCTGGTGGCATATGAACTCACTGTTGCCATGTCCAGTATAATCATTCACTATTTTATACCAATTTTTAGTTTCAATTTTGTGGGAAACTTTCAGAGCAATAAAAACAAACAAACTTTAATAATACAGTATATATTTATTATTATATCTCAAAAATATTAATAGTACATACAGCATTTATCATTTTCATTATTATTATTATATTTTACTAATATTAATAATACAGTATTTTCTTTGAAGCATCTTGATTCAAATTTATAAACACACTAAATTTATATGTTTTGTTAAAGTATATAATTATGAAATATTATTAATATTATTATTTTTTATAGACGAGGAGGAGAAGAAAATATTACAGTAGTAGAAGGCTTCAAGATATTAGTAGAAGAATCGTCTACGTAAATAACTTAGCACAGAGAGGAAGGACATACGAAGCCTATGTGAAACCTGATATGGAACAGAAACATACAAACAGACTGATGAAGGTTATACGAAGCCTGTGTGAGATCTGCTCTTATTTATATATGGAACAGAAACCTGGGCATTGACAAACAGACTGATGGAGGTTATACGCAGCTGTGACCGTAGAATGCTGAGATACTGTACATGGCAGGAGTAAGGTGGCAAGATGGGAGGTCTAGCAGTGAAGTGGCAGAGATGTGTGTGTGTGGGTGTGGGGTTGAAGACCTTAATTTCTGTTAAGTTGAGGCAGAGAAGAGTGGAGGGGAGTGAGGTGAGAAGAGCGGAGGGGAGTGAGGTGAGAAGAGCGGAGGGGAGTGAGGTGGAGGAGGCGACCGGTGGGAAGGCCCAAGAAAAAGTGGAGGTGGTGTGTAATGGAAGATATGAATTTAATGGGAATAGAAGAACATAATAATACGGTACAAGATGGACAGATGTGGAGAACAGTCATCACCCGTCCAACACCAGACTAAATGGAAAAATACCCACGTTAAATGAAAATAATAATAATGATGATAAATACCTGAGTTCGAAAATAATGATGATGATAAATACCTGAGTTCTTCTAATTTCTACTCCTCCTCCTCTACTATAAAAATAATATTAGAAGAAGAAGAGGAAATATAGAAGGAGAGGAGAAAGATTGAATAGTAATCTCTCTCTCTCTCGCTGTCTCTTTCCCTCATTATTTTCAACACCATTTTCTTTTGTGTTGTTCCATCCATCCGTCCATTTGTGTTGTTCCGTCCATTTGTGTTGTTCCGTCCTTCCGTTCATCCATATCACCTGTAGAACACAAAGAACATTTTTTTGTCGGTACAGTATATACAATATTTTTAATCCAATAACGTGTGGTATTTATTGACCAAGGTGTTACGATTCTGGTTTATGTACAGCCACAATCATTAAATTATCCACACACACACACTTTCCTTCCATCGTAGTAAATAAATAAATATCTCGGTAATAGAGAACAACACGTGTATGTATGATTTTGCAGCACCTCATAATAATAATAATAATAATAATAATAATAATTGATGGGGTTTGTTGAGTTGACGTAAGGTGTTGTTGTTGTATGATTATAATTATTTTGATATGATATTGATTTATTTGCACAATGGAAGGAAGGAAAGTGTGGGTGGATATTTATTTGATTGTGGCTATACTGACATCAAGGCTTCATAACTAACTAGAAAATTATTGAGTATATTACATTACAAAATCAATAATACATACATACACACCCAAATCAATAATACATACATACACACCCAAATCAATAATACATACATACACACTTACCCAAATCAATAATACATACATACACACTCACCCAAATCATTAATATATACATACACACTTACCCAAATCAATAATACATACACACTTACCCAAATCAATAATACATACATACACACTTACCCAAATCAATAATACATACATACACACCCAAATCAATAATACATACATACACACTTACCCAAATCAATAATACATACATACACACTTACCCAAATCAATAATACATACATACACACTCACCCAAATCAATAATACATACATACATACACACTTACCCAAATCATTAATACATACATACACACACACCCAAATCAATAATACATACATACACACTTACCCAAATCAATAATACATACATACACACTTACCCAAATCTACATCAAGGGTAAGTTGTTGTTGTTGTTGTTGTTGTTTATCATTATCCCGCTGTACTGTATTGCAGCAACATCATCCTGTAAACAAACAAACAAACAAACAATTAGTTAATGGTGTAATAATAGAAATGTACTAAATTATAAAAAAAAAAACTAATTATTAAACTTTATAATAAAATGAAGTAATAAATAAAAACAAACAACAATTATTTAACCTTGTACTGTAATAATAATGAAGTAGTAATAAATATAAACAATTAAGAATTATTTAACCTTATAATTGAGAGAGTAATGAGTGTGAGGTGTGGTGTGGTGTGAGTGAGAGTAATGAGTGTGTGAGAGTAATGAGTGGTGTGGTATAAGTGAGAGAGTAATGAGTGTGTGAGGAGAGGTGTGGTGTGAGTGAGAGAGTAATGAGTGTGTGTGTGGTGTGGTGTGGTGTGAGTGAGAGAGTAATGAGTGTGTGTGAGGTGTGGTGTGGTATGAGTGAGAGAGTAATGAGTGTGTGTGGTGTGAGTGAGAGAGTAATGAGTGTGAGAGAGGTGAGGTGTGGTGTGGTATGAGTGAGAGAAGCATGTGGACTTACTAGGTGGAATGGAGAGTATATATGAGAGGTGTGGATATTATTCTGGACAGTGAAATGTATAGTGATATTTTGTTATAAAGAATATACAGTACAGTATAATGATATTTGAATAAAGTTCAGAAAGGCTACGGAAGAGGTACCAAATATACTGTATAATGTAATTAATATTGTACCGTCTCCTCCACTCAGGGTTGGTGAGGCAGTAGTTAGTCTCAGCCAGATGTCTCTATTGAGTATTTAGTATATGTCAGCTATCAACAGTGCATCTTGGTTTTAATTAATATTACATGTTCTACATCATAACGTTAATGATACTGTACTGTAGTAGTCGGGAATAACGTTAATGATACTGTACTGTAGTAGTCGGGAATACCGTCAAAGTCATTCTCTCTCTCTCTCTCTTCACTCATTAATTGGGGTACACAGTTGTGGTTACAGTATTAGCATTATATTGTCATGTCCTGAACTCAATTAATATTAATGAAATAAGTTAGTTGTCGTGTGTAAATAAGGTATTGTAAATCACATAAGGTGCAAGTCAATCTGTATCAAAGTGAAACATTAGAATATTTACTTATGTATGCCCTAAAGCAACCAACACCTTAAATATATATTATATGTTTTCATCTTCACCCAATCCTTCTATGATCACAAAGATAGGTTGTCAAAAGTTCACTATATAATGAATTATCATTAGTCGGAACCGTCAAAAAACAACTTTTAATGACAACTGTGTATTACTGTTTTAATGTTCATCAAATATTGGACATTGTTATTACTGCTGTTACTGTGTTATTGTTACAAAATAATTACCATATTAATATACACATTGACTTGCATAAATTCCATACTAGAGATATTATTCTTATCTGCAGTAACTTATCATTATCGTTATGATGTAGAACATGAAACAGAAACTCCACCAAGTGTTACTATTATCTTTGATCAATATTGAACATTTATAAATACAGCACCTTGCCGAGACAGCTTACAGTTCCCTCCCCTGTACCCTACCCTACCTCTATAGAACACCACACCCAAGCCAACACCACACCCAAGCCAACACCACACCCAAGCCAACACCACACCCAAGCCAACACCACACCCAAGCCAACACCACACCCAAGCCAACACCACACCCAAGCCAACACCAACCCTCAATCAACCTTCCACAAGCACTAATAACTATACAGATTTAGTTGAAGCTTTGAACAGTTCAATTCACCAACGGAATAATTTCGATGGAGATGTTATTGTGTATTTATTTATTGTCTGTAGGTATTGGAAGCACACCTGTATATTTATTAGTGTTGGTGACTGTACAAAGACTTAGTGCTCAGTGTATAGTACCCCAAGGTGACAACGACTATAATAGTTGGTTATATATAAAGTACATGTGTATACATATATATTGTACTAACCTGTGTGTATATGTGTGTTCCCCATACTTGTCCTTCCTTGGTTTTCATTTCCTTCCTTCATCTTACACGGTAGGGTTGGATATCATGGTGCTGACTTGGTAACACATACAGTACATACATACACACACACGGCTGTAAGGTGTACACATGTAGTCATACTGTACCTGAAATTTTAATTAGAATTAATTAATGTTAACTGAAACTATTCCATACAACAAACACCTTTATTTTTGTCCATAGGGTCCAGTTTCATGGCATACTTTGGAGGAATCAAGGCGTTTTAATGTACCAAAAGTATACTCTCCTTTTAAACAAGCATAACAAAACGTATGTTCTAAAACCCTTCGTGTGAACATGATCCTAATAAACATAAATATATATAAACAGACAGGAGGGACAGGGCAAAGGAGACAATACATTAAACACAAAGATATTAGAAGGAAAGGAGGGTCAGAGAAAAGGGAATGGAAAAGTGAGACAACAAACACGAAGAAAATAAAGGAAAGGAAGGACAACAAACAGGAAGGAAATAAAGGAAAGGAAGGACAACAAACAGGAAGGAAATAAAGGAAAGGAAGGACAACAAACACGAAGGAAATAAAATGAAAAGAGGGACAGTTGAAGAATTGGTGTGGGTAAGTGTGATAAAGTGTGTCCAGGTTAGTTAGGTCTATGTCTGACACCAGTGTGAAGTGGGACTTACTGATGGATTGATTGATATTAAGTGCCGCAACTGTGAGGCCATATAGCGCCAGTAAAAGATGATGAGATGTGAGACGTCAAGCAGGAAGGAAATAGTAAGAAAAGAGGGAAGGTTGAAAGAACTAAAAGCCAGTGGCTGGGTCCGAAGGGGCGCCAAAACCCTTAATTGATTAATTAATTGATTGCTGGATATTAGGCTTGTCAACATGGAGGTGGTATAGCGCCAGAAAAAGGTGATAGAGAGGTGTGACAGCAAGCAGTAAGGAAATGAAAAAAAAAGAGGGACAGTTGAAAGCTAATGGCTGGGGCCGAAGGGGCGCCCAAACCTTGTAAGTATTGCCCACATTAATTAATATAGGCAATACCCCACTACGGTACCAAAACCCTTACAGTATTACACACATCACTAATGTACACAATACCCGATGTGAAGTTTGACTAAATAAATACGGTAATAATGTATTTGTTATGTAAATACCGCCAAGTTGAAATATTCCTACATTCTATACAGACGTCAGACATACTGTACTTTGGTTACACTCTCAGGGTAATGATTCCACAGTGGTATTGATTGGTTTGTAAGCTTCCCAACCAACCACACTTGTAAGGCTTCATTATTTTCCAAAAGGTGAGTATCTATATTCACAAAATCTATTAAAACAGTTAGCTCCTCCACTCCTGCTTTCACCAGTTCAGCATTGCCATCGTATACACCAGGCATCGTGTGAGCTACCATGGAGTTCCGACTCTCACATCGATCCGAAACACTTGCCATCAACCCTTACTCTTACTGGCAGGTGTTTCGAATGCGAGAGTCGGAACTGGTAGCTCACACGTTGGCAACACTGAGCCGGTGAAAGCGGGAGTGGAGGAGACTGTATAGTGTTTGATACCTACAAGTAGACAAAATCAATGAGAATCAAATTACTACACACACATAATATCTGACCAGAGTGTGAGGAGTTGAAAGCTTCGAATCGCCTGGTGTTGCTCATTTCCCTGCTCAGTACACCTATAGAGGCTGAGTTTGAATTCAGGGTATGTGTGTGTGTGTGTGTGTGTGGTGCCTGCAGTTCGTCTCTGGTCAGAAACTACTTATCATGAGTATGTACAGCCACAATCAAATATCCACCTACACTTTCCTTCCATGGTAGTAAATATCTTGGTAATAAAAGAACAACACGAAAGAAAAGTAAGTGTGGGTGATAATTTGATTTGTGAATGACCGAACCATATCACGTGACCATACACACACACACACACACACACACATCTCGAACTATTGATGCTATCGTCCATAAACCACCTAGCTGCTTCAATCCAAACTTCGTATCCAGGTCTTGTTAAAGTTTCGAATCATTTGACACACTAAACCCTGTTCAAAATTTTTGTTCTTTTTGGCCTCTTATGCTTAGATAGATAGAGCGATAGATAGATAGATAGATAGATAAATAGAGATAGATAGACAGATAGAAATAGCTAGTTAGACAGATAGAAATAGCTAGATAGATCGCCAGTGTACCAAAGAGATGGAGGGGGGAGGGGGGAGGGGAGAAAAGCTGGAGGGGTAGGAGTAGGGGGTGTATGGGGGGTGGGGGGTGTATGGGGGAGGGGTGGGAGGGGTGGGAGGGGTGGGGGGGTAGGGGGGGTAGTACAGTAAAGGAGACAGTATCAGAAAGCTACTAAAATGTAATGAAAAAAAAACAAAAAAACACGAGAGACTGCAAAGAAAAAAAAAATTGTGGTGGTATATAAACAGAGATAAAAATGATTGATGCAGGAATACATACATACATAAATATATATGAATTAGTAAATACATAATAATATATAGATAGAGAGAGATTGGAAAAAGAGAGAGAGAGAGAGAGAGAGAGGTAAATACATAATAATATATAGATAGAGAGAGATTGGAAAAAGAGAGAAAATGGGAGGAGAAGAGAGAGAGAGAGAGAGAAATAGAGAGAGAAATAGAGAGAGAAAGAGAGAGAGACACACACACACATACTCACCCCACGAGAGACAGACGGTGACTGGACTGGTCACTGGTGGTATAAAGTTGCCAAAACCCACCACTGCACTGACTGTGGCGCTGCTGAGGAGGACGTGAGGACAGGACAACACTACCCCCCCCCAATACCCCCACCCCCACACCCCCCACACCCGCCCCCTACTCCTACTACCCCCCTCTCTCCCCCTCCCTCTTTCCTTCCTCCTTTCCTTCCCCTCTCTCCCCCCTCCCTCTTTCCTTCCCCTCCCTCCCCCCTCCCTCTTTCCTTCCCCTCCCTCCCCCTCCCTCTTTCCTTCCTCCCTCCCTCCCCCCTCCCTCCTTCTTTCCTTCCCCTCCCTCTTTCCTTCCTTCTTTCATTCCCCTCTTTCTCTTTCTCTAAACACACACACACACAGACACACACACACACAGGTTGAGAGAAAGAGAGAAAGAGAAGAGAGAAAGAGAGGAAGGAGAGAAGAATAGGGAGGGAAGAGAGGAGTTTTTTATTTGGATTCTCTCTCTCTCTCTCTCTCTCTCTCTCTCTCTCTCTCTCTCTCTCTCATTTTTCTATACTTATCAGTCATTTCTCTCTCTCTCTCTTTCTCTCTCTCTCTCTCTCTCTCTCTCTCTCTCTCTGTGTGTGTGTGTCTGTGTGTGTATGTATGTATGTATGTATGTGTGCCTCTACAGTATGGATGCATGCATATATGTACGTATATATGAACGTATATAATATGTAAGTATATAATATGTATGTATATATGTATGTATATATATATGTATGTATATATGTATGTATGTATGTATGTATATATGTATGTATGTATGTATGTATGTATATATATGTATGTATATATATGTATGTATGTATATATGTATGTATATACATACATATATATACATACATATATATACATACAT